>WKFP01014787.1:830486-840493 GCA_011057875.1 Pterocles orientalis | reverse complement strand
TATATATATATATAAATCTTAATGCTGTGACACATACCCTTTTCCACGAAGAGGATGTCTTCACCAGGATTAAAGGTTTCTCGGCAGATAACATGCACAGTCATTCTGCAGGCAAGGAAAACATCAACAGGCCCAGGAGAAAGCAGAAAGGAGTGTCTGGTGTTGGACAGCTGATATGAGTTACAGATCCGGCTGTTTTGTTCACTGTGGAATTTCACTGTTTTAGATATTGCTTACTGTAGAATTATTGTATCGTCATATTAGATACCACTTACTGTAGTATTTTTAAATATCTAATAAATAACAGAACTGTATCTTATCCATCCATATGAAACTTCCGACAGAAGATTAATGACAAGAAATATAGAAAGGTTTTTTTTAAAATGACAAATGAAATGATTCCATATTAGGTAAATACTAACCTCCCTGTATAATGTAGTGTGTCTAATTACAATTGTGTATACCTGAACTTGACAAAGACAGTGATGGTCATATCAATCTAACTATACAGCATTCACCCTTCCTTGTGAAACGTTGGTTAAAATATTTCACGCACAGTAGCAATTACTTTAAAGTTCCAAATGGTTTCAAAGCTTCAATATCATGAATTTACTACTTGTTTTTTAAGAACAGAAAACCCAAACCAAAAATATCATGAACGAATAGAATAGAATAGAATAGAACAGAATAGAATATTTCAATTGGAAGGGACCTACAACAATCACCTAGTCCAACTACCTGACCAGCTCAGGGCTGACCTAAAGTTGAATAAAGCATGTTATTAAGGGCGTTGTCCAAATACCTCTCAAACACTGACAGGCTTGGGGATCAATCACCCGTTTAGCAAGCCTGTTCCAGTGTTTGACCATCCTCTCATTAAAGAAATGCTTCCTAATGCCCAGTCTAAACCTCCTCGGATGCCACTTTGAACCATTCCCACAGGTCCTGTCACTGGATTCCAGTGAGAAGAGCTCAGCCCCTCCCTCTCCGCATCCCCTCCTCAGGAAGCTGTAGAGAGCAATGAGGTCACCCCTCAGCCTCCTTTTCTCCAGACTAGACAAACTCAAAGTCCTCATCCATTCCTCACAAGACATTCCTTCCAGCCATTCCACCAGCTTTGTTTCCCTCCCTGGACACATTCAAGGACTGAAATTGCGGGGCTCAGAACTGCACACAGTACTCAAGTTGAGGCCTCACCAACCTTGATGCCCTTCGCTTTTCAAAATAAAACCATTTCAAGTAAATTCTTGAAACATAAAAAAGCTAGCCACTTGTATTTCCTGTCTTTTGTCTACATTACACTTTGAGGAACAAGAATAAAATATACACATTCCTTTTCCCACTAATATTAAAATTAGAAAATTAGTCCAGAATCAAAACGTACTATACTAATTTCCAGATTCCCAAATGAAGTACAAGTGGTAAATCCACATGAAATCCAATGTATTCTTGATTAGTACTAGTAGACAGTCTGATCTGAAAATAACTTTGCTTAGAGCACAAAGGCTACCTCCTATTTGAAAGATTAATGCTCAGAATAATGTATCTGTTAAAATGTTAAAGTATCAGCTTTCACCAACTGAAATTTAATCCAAACGAGAAACAGGATTTTTTTTCAAACTACAAACAAAGGTTCCTTCTGTCTTAGTTGAACAATTTATAGTAAGAAACTAGAACCAAACCAAATGAAAATGAGTCTAAAGAAACACCACAGGGCACTACACAATGGAACACCAAACCTACCCCCCCAAAGAGAAACGTGGGGAAGGCACTTGACATATCACTGACTCTCTGAAGGGCAATACTGAAGACTGGTTTAAGATTAGTCATCACATGAACAAGGAGCATGACCAGACCACTGTTGTGTCTAACTCCACAAGAATTTAGGAGTCCTCACCAGACCTGAACTCTGTCAGGCAAGAACTTTGCTTTTTAAGCCTAACACAGGAAGACAGCAAGCAGCACTGCTCCATACCTTGGGGCAGCAAACACTGTGCAGAAAAGGCCATTGAAGCTCAACTACAAGATTAGACCAAGAACAAAGTCATATAAGCAGGCCACGAACATATTTAAGGGGAAAATAAACCAGAATACTGAAACAGCCTCCAAAGGGTAGCACGAAAACTAAACAAAAAAAATCCCTAAATAGCTGTAAGGAGGAGTTTGATCAGTACATGAAAGGAATCATATGATATCTTGGTTGCAAGAGCAAGGGACTGAACTGGATAACCCAGAAGAATCAGTCATATCTTCTTATGAGTATGCAATTCTCTATAGGTATGTTTAAAGGGAGGAAAAAAAAGCATTTAAAAAATATGTTATGAAAAGAAACCAGAACCCATAGAACATGATCAAAGTAAAATCTAAGATCATCAGCTAGCACTTGTGATTTCTTAGAATTTTAAAATATTTTATTTAAATAAGTTAGCTAAGATTTTTTAAAAACACATCTTTTATTCTATTCTAGACAGTACATCATCTGCCAGCATCTTATTTCTCACAGGTCTGGGTAAAGTGTTCGTTTTCAACCCTTTCCTTCAAAGAGTGGAATCCATAATGTGGTTTTGCGTGTGTGTGTATTTGTGCATAATCTAATTTCCCCATTTAATATTTACAAAAAAGGCATTAAAAAGCCAATAAGATATATGAGCTCTATATTTCATTTATTACAAACCATATTCTAATTTTTGCCTCCTTTTCTCTAGAGGCATTTTATTCTGAATTTATTTTTTTATTTTTCTATATTGTTTCTCTTTATTCCAAGAGAATATTAAGAGTTGCAGCACATCACCGGGAGGAAAGAAGTACAAGTGTGCCGGACTCCCTTTGCAGCAGCAGCTGCAATTTAGTTCAACTTAAGCTGATCTTAAATTTTTACTTTCAATCAATAGTGTACAGCTTCCTCTCAGCCCATCTTTTTGGCTTCTACCATTAGTTGTTCTGTCTTTCTTCCAATCCAGCCTCCATCTCTAATATTTGTCTTGTGGTTTCTACCTCTCACATTCTGTTAAAACTCATTAATTCCACTCCTGTGTAATGCTTTTCCTTCTTCCATCCTCTCTCTGAAGGGACTTCCCCACACTTACCTTTTCGGATTGTTGCTTGCAAATGTACTTTTTTGTTACCCTTTTGATAAATCCTTTCCTTTATTCCAGCTACTTTACTTTTTCTGATTCTGCCTCTTTTACATCTCTAGGCTTCACATAAAGGTGCCACACATGAGCAAAATCTGAGTGAGAGTGCAAATTTAGAAGTTGCTTTTAAGATTTTGGCCTTGAAGATCTAGCCTGAGCTTGCCTTTCCAACATGCATTGGAAAGATCTCAGAGGAGTGGATGATCTGATATTATCCATATGGCACTGCAGATTTTACCTTCAGACTTGAAAGAATCACAAAATCCTCCCTTTCCCAGGTTCTTCTGTATTGCCAGGCAGGGGAACCCTGCCAACCCCAAATGCTAATACAAGTACTGGTTTCCACTCAAAAAGAATAAGGAGTCTCAAAACCAAGCTGGTAGCTAGGAACAGTCAAATCCACAATTATTTTCTAGTTTCTACCCCACATTACCACCAAAAGCTAACTACAAAAAAAGGAGAAGGAAAATAAACTATCCTCTCCTGGTTGTTCATTTTACTATTACTGCTGCTTAAAATTTTGACTATGTACTACAAAATTCAAGGGGGATTTGCTGTGATGGCTAATTAGTTGATGTCTGTAACACAGAATCATAGAATGGCTTGGGTTAGAAGGAACCTTTAAAGATCATCTAGTCCAACTGCTCTGCCATGGGCAGGGACATCTTTCACTAGATCCGATTGCTCAAAACCCCGTCCAGCCTGGCCTTGAACACTTCCAGGGATGGGGTATCCACAACTTCTCTGGGCAACCTGTTGCCATGTCTCACCAGTGTGTCATCTCTGACACGTAAAACATTACCTACGAAGTATTCACCTGCTTCTAAAATTCCTATAGTATTTTTATATTAGGTGAAAATCCAAATATAGACAAAATAATTTCTTGCACATAGATGGACTTCCAGAAACATATAGCTAACACATTAAATTTGAATTATCAGATACAATTAATGTATTTTAAATGTTCCTATATTTAACATTTTCTTTATTCAGACCTCAGATTTTAGAAAGAACTTTCAATTTACTTCATCCTGCCACAGAATCGAGCAGTGATGTGTTGCAGAAATCAAATGAAAGTGCCAAGGAATTTTGGTCTAGTGACGCAGACTGCCTGGAACATGAGCCATCTCATACAGGATAAGGTTCTCTGAGATAATAATAATTATGATACTTCACACCTTCCCTGTTGTCACTATTCTCCGAGCCTGTCTCTGAGTCTTTTTCTTAGGCAAGCAATCCCACCAAAGTCAGGGAACTATTTAACACAAATAGGAATTGCTGAATTTAGCCTTAACTATACTATCCCATTTTACAGGTAGGAAAAGCATCACACAAACCTTGCGTTCAGTGCCACTTTAGGAGATGTTTGTCAGAGCTGCAACAAGAACTCCCAAGCCATAGACCATACCTCTGTAATGGTTAAATTCAAGATAAGCCTTAACTTTGAATTTCAATATTTTTATAGTCTAAATCATTCCCCATTCATTACTATAAGTCAAAATGTATAAACCTTTTCAAAAGGTACACAAATGAAACAGAACACACTTCTCCATTGGTATCACAACAGAAAACGGAACCATTCACATTCTTATCTAAATATAAGCATTACACTTGTGAAATTCTCCCTTTCTGGTCCTCTGCCGGATTATATAAATTTCATTAGGATTGTGCACTCCTGTAAACCACTGGGATTTTGTCATGTACAGAAACAGCCCTTAAATCCAAGGAAGCTTAGAAGTACGTCATGGCCATGTGCTGACTTTCCCTTCAGAGAGACAGATGTTTTGTTTTTCCTGAGAGGTTTTCCAAGCCCACCTCTGGGCCCGCTTTACTCCCCAGCTGATGCTCCCTGTGTTTCACCATGTTGTCACTGAGTACTGGTAAATCTCTACCTGGATTACTGAAGCAGCCATCACGAACAAAAGGTATTGCCCCAAACTGCTATGGCTTGTAGATACATTTTATACTGATCTCACACAGATGAAAAGATGGCAATGGTATGACTGATAAGGGAACTGTAAATTCATGGCTGTTTTATTCTACCAGAGCTCAAATAATCTAACCACTCTGATTTGACTAAAATGTTCATACTTTCACTGCAGATCAGAAAAAAAAAAATTATGAGAGCTCCAGATGACTCATTATAAAATATATTGTTGTATGCAAAGTGCCAGTAAGTTTGAAAAAGACCTTGTCACTGTATGTGTCATTTATATTAATGAAAGTACAATAACAACCAGTCATTAAGAGGACTAAGTTCCCATCACACCTCAATGGCCTACCTTAAAACCTCATTACGAAACTAAATGTTTTTTCTAAATATGTAGAGACTGTCTAAAATTAACAATAATAAATCCTTTTGCAACTATTTTTAAGCAAACTAGGAGACAAACTTTAATCAAATAAGGTGTAGTCCTGAACCATCCCCACCCCCAAAAAACAAAAAAAAATTCCAGATTTTATCTATCATTTACAGAAGATAAGCATTTTGTTTCCTTATAGCCCATTAAGTGTCCAGAGCACTTAAATATATCTGATGCCTAGGTGAGAAAGCCATGGATGTTGCAAGGTAAACAGATCCATAATTAAAATGACTGTAGTCATACACCTTGTTAAAAGCATTGCCTGTTAGCAGAAATCAATAGTGAGTTATATACTTTGCCCTATAAACAAAGCTTAAATTTTGTTATTGATACCACTGCAGTGCTGGAATAGGTACCCACTTACAAGCATGGAGTTACACTAGAGGACCAAATGGGAGAAACTGGCCCTAGCCCACTTTAACCAGGAATTAACTGAGCTGCTCTAAACAGACCCTGCAGGACAAGAGTGGTTATGGGGACTTGCCGAGTCTCATTCTGGAAAGAGCGTTTCCTTTGAATTAGGTTTACAAATGTGTCTCCTCTCATGAAGTACGACATCTCGTATTCATGTCAAGCAAATTCTGAACATTTTACCTACAATGCCATAGCTATTCTTGCATTTGGTTGGAGTTGGTGTTGTTCCAAAGTTAAAAACAACTTTCTTTCCCCCCTTGCTACAACCACTCTCCACAGAAAGCAGCGTCAAGCCTACATAGGTGGTTACGGTATAATAACTGGATGCAAATCCAGGGAAAACTGGTGTAAACGAAAGCATACCACAAAGAAGAAACACTAACTGGAGACTCCTCTCCACAATTATGTTCCATTTGACCTACTACAAACAGTCATCATCAGAGAGCTGTGTTAGCACTACCAGACTCTAATTAAGTCTTCTGGATCTGCTTTAACACAAAGTGAAAACCAAGCAGATCACCGAATGCAAACCTCAAGACCAAAGAGTTTAACATCGTTAAGGGTGAGGAAACAACTTGCTATTTTAGCCCTGAAGCACACAGCCACTCCAGCACCAGACAGTTAGATCCTCTGCTTTCCCAAGAGCCATGTTCTTCCTTTCGCCACCATGCCCAAGCACTTGTCACTCTGACACTCATCCACACTCAGCAAGACTGGGAAGGTAACTGCCTGTAGCTCTCTTCAACACCTGGCTCTTCAGAGTTACACATAGTGCCCAGGAGGATTACACCAGTTTTCTTCTATATGTAAGCAAGTACAACAGAAAAAAATCTATTTTATCACAAAAAGTATATTTCTAGCAGACAACACACAAATAAAAAGTCAGCTTTGCACAAAGGAAGCTCATTCACCTAAACATTTCAAAATTACAAACATACCCTCAGATGGAAACACACACATAGTACCATTTAAAGCTAGTAAAGAAAGAGGGACTTAAAGAGAAAAATGGATTAATTTGTTTTCAGATGGACTACGCTACTGCTTTTTAATGTATATTGTGATTGCATTCTGCATGGATAAAGATAATGCCATTGAACCCCATCCCCAAAAATCCCAGGCAACGCTATTATAGTTTCCATTTCCTTTGTTAAAAACTGAGAAAATCCAGGATCAATGCAACTTCCTCAATAAGTATGTCCAAATATAACAGCAATTTTGCCCTGCAACAAAATGCTACCAAAACTGATGGGGAGTTGTAATTTAGAATGAGACAAAATAGATCCATTCTTCACTTGTGGAAGAACCACACCCACAAAATAAAAACTCATTGGACTAAGTATTTTAGAGTGATATTGCAGAATAATGAAGTGCAATAATACAAGAAAATCGTGTGAGTTGGCTAACAGTAGAGAGGTCTCACCTTACTTTTATAGCAATAAGCTCCACAAAGTCAGAGTGACTCTTCCTCCATTACTTTGTTTATAGCAGTTCACAGCTTTAAAATGCTTGTTTCAAGAGCAAAAAAAAAGTTCTAGAGGTGAATAAATCCAAGGTTTAAGGTTTTACCCAAGCCTCAAAACATAAATTAAAGGGACATTTAATTTAGGTTAGAATATTATAGAATAACTTAAGTGATGGTGTGCTGCCATTCACATTAATGGGAACAACCACCCGATCAAACTCAACGTTAAGCTTGCTTCAGCATTTTCATATTCAGCTGAAAGCACCCTGGTCTTTCAGTTCTTGTGACAAAAACCACATGGCTTGGTCTTCTCTTTTTGTACAAACATTCCATCTATTTTTTTTTCCTTCACTAATGTCGACAGCTAATCAACCGGCAGAAGGAACTTAGTGCATAGATTTGTGAAGTGGACACTGCTTTTTCACAAACAGCTAAAGGATACCAAGTGAATTTGTTTTAAAAGCCCACGAGAAAAAACATGCTAAAAGTTTTCCATTTCCTGACACATTTGTTGCTGTGGTAAAAAAAAAAAACAAAAAAAACCCAACAAAACAACATTTACTTGCAAACATATGTGCGCCCAATGTAAAATCTTAACAAAATGAGACATTACAGATCTGTTGGCAATTGTAGTATCATTTGGAAATACCCTAAATCCTGACATATTGAGGTAAAAAATCCTCATGAGTGCTGAACACGGGTAATTCCCAGTGCCTTCAGTAGGAGTTGTGGGTATTTCAGCCTCCTCTGGATTAAAACAAGGCATGATTTTTCTCAACAAAACAAGAGCTCTTCTGTGCCACGTGATTTTAACAGCAAACTCTATCAAATCAGAAAAATTGTATCACATCGCAGTTCTTACCAAAAAATGTGTTCAGCCAGTAGCCTGGGTTCAGCAGAACAGCAGCTGACAAGCTAAAATGCATCACCCTTATTTATTTATTTAAACTGCTAATGCACTGTGCTGGTTTTCCATCTCTTTTTCTCACTCCTGGATACCTTCAGGGATGACGTACAAAGCACATCAGGTGTTTCTCCCCTCACTGCTATCAAGCGTTAGGAATGGCACATCTCACTCAAAGCATGCTTCCTGCTTTCACAACAGCAGCCAGCCAGAGCAGAAAATTAAAAAAAAAATCCCAAGGCAAACTTGTGTAAAATATTTTAATTTAGGCTAAGAAGAAAAAGAAATGCTTAAATGATTCTTGATAGCAAAAGACTACTTCCATGACTGCTCATTTTTGTTGAACGTCATCTACACAGCATGTGGAAAGACAGGTTAATTTTGAAGTGTATTAACTAGACAGGAAACATGAGTGTTCCTGTATCCATACAGCATGAAGGCCTCCAAGCACAGGCAACAGCAACCTTTTTAGTCCATTTGTAAACTTTTAGATGCAAAAATTACTCAACCTGTTAGAAAACTATCTATGCAAAGTGGTCTTTCATGTACTTTGAATTCATCAGATTTCCCAAACAAATTCAAGTCTCACAGTCAGACAAGTGTAATAATTTTGAGCCCTGAATATTTGAAACTGTGTACCATTGTGAAGCCAGTTTTCCTTCCAAGTTCTTAAGCAAAATCACCTGCTTGTTTTCAAACAAACAAGGGAGATGTGAAAAATCCACAAAAAAGAGCTAGGGGCTGTTGTCTTGCTTTATATTAAGTGATACTTTGCAAATGGCACCCTTCAAGTTACACCTTAACTTCTTGCTAAAATGCAGCCAAAATCTATATTACTGCACTTCACACACATAGGTAAAATAGATCATTGAAAGCACACTAAAAGACTGGGGGAAAATGCACGAAACAGATAAATTACTTGATTGCCTCTGAATAATAAATTGTTCCCCAGCAGATTTATAATAGGTGGGTTTACTGTAGAAACACATTTCTGTCGTCAATAGGAACAGTTAGCTGAAGAGCTGAAGAAAGAAAAACAGCCTGAAACAACTTTGGAATTGAGAAGTAAATCGGAATGCAATGCTTCTGCTGGCTGGACAAACTAACGATGTTTCATCTCTCTTTTCTCACTAAACACTAATATGTGACAGCAAATGATTCATTTACTCTGGATCACAATGCTATTTTCCCCACTTAGCCCTGGAATAACACTGTCTCGGGCTGCTGGTGGAACAGAAACACTATCAATTCATGTTAGCCCTAAAGTTTTCCCTCTTGGCACTCTTCTACTGAGAAGTCAGAGGAGGAATGGGAGCCATCACCTTGAAGGTGCCAGTAATGATCTATGAAGAGATGTCCTGGAGCACAAGGGACCCAAATCTTTGGACAGCTCTGTAGCTTTCCTGCATCTCTGACCACTTCTCCATCAGCAGTCTCTGCTGTGCTCCTTGCTCTATGTACAGTGGCTGTTTAGAAGATTTATCACTCATCATCCCATAAACACAAAACACAAATGCACTTCACACGTACACACTCGTGCCCACACACACTCAAGACACACGTGCACACACACACTTGCTTCCCCCGACATCACATGCAATTCTTTCCAAGTCCCCTGTGTATTGCTTAAAAACAGAAACCAAGCACCCCCCCAAAAAAAGAACCCCCAAAAAACAAACCCCCAAAAAACAACCAACCAAAAAACACCTCACCAAAAAAAAAAAAAAAAA
>WKFP01014787.1:802602-820698 GCA_011057875.1 Pterocles orientalis | reverse complement strand
GGGGGCGGAGGTCGCTCTTTCGGCGAGGGTCCCCTCGCTGCCTCCCCGCAGGGCTGCCGCGGCCGCGACCCTCTCCCCGGCGGCTCCGGGCGGCCGGGCTCGCTCCTCGCCCGGCTCCGGCGGCTGCGGCGGGCGCGGCGCTCCCGCTCCCGCGGCTCGCTGGGGCTCTGCAGCCGCGTTCACGCCGCCGCCGCTCCTCGGCCACCCCCGCGCCCGCGCTCCCGCCGCCGCCGCCCGCGGGCGCCCCCCGCCGCCCGCCACTGCGGGCCGGGGAGCGGGGACGCTCCGGGGCAGGGGCGTGGCGGCAGAGGCGGGGAAGCGCACCCGCGGGCAGGGGTCCCGGGGGTTGGGGGGGTCTCTCTGCAGCGGCACTGTCGGTGGCGGTCGTCTGTGAGACGAGCGGTGGCGGCTGCTGGTCGCGGGGTCCCGATGCGGGGTCCGACGGGCTCCGGTGTCCTTTCCCGGCATCTCCGTGCGGGACCCGGGGTCGCCCCCGAGGCTGCGGAGAGCAGCCTTTTCGCGGCGCCGTGGGGTAAAGGGAGTTCGGGCTGGGGAGCAAAACCGGGCACACCGAAAGGCGATCGGCGTTGTGTTAGCTGAATGCTGCAGATCAATGGCACTTAAGCATGGCTCAGTATCATTGAGAAAAGTGGCAGCAACAAGCTGGGAGGTTGAAAACTGGGCTTGTTATCATTAAAAGTAGGAAAATTGCATCCAGGTTTGCCTTTAATACAGAAGCGTGGCTCGCAGAGATCGGCGCCAGCAGGTGATGTTCATTCTTGATCCAGATGGAAGCTACACACAGCATTTTGTTGGTGAGGACTACCAGAGTGTCACGTTTGTCTTAAACAGCTGACAAAGTCCAGCAAATATTTGGGTGTCGCAGAAGCAAGCTTTTACCCAACTTATCACCCCCAGAAATACTCTGCAATTAAAAATAAATCCTGTGAAAGTTGGTTTTAAGCAGATAAATATAAAACCTTTGGACACCTTTTTACATTTTAACTGTCTAGATTGAAAGAAGTAAAAAAAAAAAAGGTGGAAAATTTAAGTGCAGAGAAATAAAACAGCTTTTAAAAAGTATTTTATTTCTATCTACAGTGCTATTAAGAATTGTAAGTAAACATGCCTGTTTATGACCTGTGATTTTGAACTGACATTGTCCCATAAGCAATGAGAGCAAATGCAGGCCAAGTTGTTGGATGCAAAACTTGCAACTGGTATATAAGCTGTGCTCCAGCACCACTGTTACGCCGACATAAGCAGAAGTGCATATAGTAAATAGTAGAAGGATATGCTCCAGTATGTAAACTGATGCTAACAAAGACGCTCAGACTAGTGTTGTTTGGGGATACCCAGCAGTAGATGAAGCCATCTGGAATGAGAGTTGTGGAGGTACAGGGCTAGATCATGATTGCTTTTAAATACCGGCCTAGTTACCCAGAGGGAGGATGGTGTGTGAACCAGCTGTCCACGTGGGGACTTCAAGCAGCCTGGCAGAACACGTCATGATGGCCAAACTTGCCTGATACCGTACCGCTGGTGTAACACGGCAGGGGATGTGGTGTGCCCAGTTGCATTCTCCAGTTATAGAGTGACTCTGGTCTGGCAGGCACCTTTGGAGCGCTTCCACGGGGGGCTGTCAGGAACACGCCAGTTATCTCTGTACTCTGGCTTCCCACTCATTATTGGCTGAAATAGAGGAGCAGGTAAAATATTTTGAATGCAAGTCTTGCTTGGAAGGGGAACATCTTTGCTAAATTAATAATTCATTAAATAGAAAAAAGACATTCTCTGAACTGAACAACAATTTCATTATCCTGTATTTGAACTCTTTTCCCTCCTCCAGAGAAAGAAGTGCTTCCTACGGGTTTGCAGCAGAGGAACTGGAGGAATAACGAGCTTTCGAAATCTCTCATATGAAGTAGAAATAAAATAAGAGGATATAGTTCCTTTAGTGAGCTTCTCACAGGAGTCAGAGGAAGAAGATCCTCTTCTGTCTCGGTGCAGGCTCAGCTGCTGCCTGTTTTTTCTCCAGTTTCTTCTCTGAACCGAACTGTTCGGCAGTCTAATGACTGAACCCAACAGTTTACAGGATTTGGATCATGTCTCTCTTTTCTGAAATCAAATATATACAAAATTATTCACAGCCACACAAAGGGGAATAAAGACATTGGAAACGAACTCTGTGCTGCTTGGAGCCCTGATTTCTGCAATAACTGAGTTGGGGAAATGTTTTATACATTAAAGTTGAAGTAATGTTTTATACATTATACTATTAAATATTTTCTTTAATTTTAGTTCATTTTCAAGAAACTGCATCTGAGTTAACATGTATTTACATGAACTCTCTTTGACTTCTAGTATTTATGAATAATTTTGCACTGTTGCAGAAGTGCCAATTCACTGTAAAACACAGGTCCACCCAGTACGCAGTGCAAGGCTCTGACCCACTACCTGTTGCCCGAACCACTCTATGCCCAGTAATATCAGGGACATTTTTGCTGTCAGCTGTAACTCTGTGGCCCTATTGACTTTGCCAGTTTGCACAGACCTATTATTTTCAATTCCACTTCTCCATAAAAACAGGTTCTTTGGTGAATGGCTTTATATTTGGATTATGAAAAGCACACAGGCTGGTGGTATTCAGAAACACCTAAACAGAAAATGCTTAAATGCCAGCATATCTTTTTAAAAGGCACGTTTCAGTTGCCGTATCACAGGATCTGCATATATGATGTCTGATTTAGAAGCATAATTTGGCACTGAAGTTATTTACATGCTGGGAAACAGTCAGTTCTGTAGCTTGTGCATACATTTAAATGGATGGAAATCATGACAAGGGTTAAAACCAGAGATTTTTATTATGTAAAGAGCTCCCATAGAAATACTTTTTCCGGAAGATATTATGCATACATTATAGATAATTGCCTAAACTGATAAAAAACATAGTCAGAAAGGTTATTGAGAGAACAAGACAGAGCATCTAAACTGACATTGACAAAACCATTCCTCAGAGGTCATTACATTGTTTCAGGGTGTCACTGTTGCTGCCACCAGTTAATGTTGGGAAGCTTTCCTCCGGTTTTCATTCAGGCAGTCCAGAGGAAGACATACTTTTTGTTTGGTTCACTACAAAACACACAAATCATGTATGCTGACAATGCAGCAAAGTCATCTTTGGGGCAGAGAGATAAAAACTTCAGTTTGAGCAATGCATTCAATGTCCTTGTATAGCTGAGAGGTATGAAGCAGGTCACCATGAACCCTTGCCTGCAAGCAGTATCTCTTTAAAATTCCTGCTGCGGGGTAAACCCAGATGAAGAGCAACTTGCTTCCCTCTCAAGCTGGTGGAGATGTCTGTAGATCTCCACTGCTGCTCAGTACCGTTCCCTCGAAGCCATGCTGTAGCCAACGCGAGGTGAACCTTTGGTGTGGTCTCACTTTGAGTACTGTGAGCAGTTCTGGGCCCCACAATTTCAGAAGGATGTGAAGGTCCTTGAATGTGTCCAGGGAGGGAAACAAAGCTGGTGGAATGGCTGGAAGGAATGTCTTGTGAGGAATGGATGAGGACTTTGAGTTTGTCTAGTCTGGAGAAAAGGAGGCTGAGGGATGACTTCATTGCTCTCTACAGCTTCCTGAGGAGGGGATGTGGAGAGGGAGGTGCTGAGCTTTTCTGTGTGGGATCCAGTGACAGGACACATGGGAATGGTTCAAAGTGGCATTGGAGGAGGTTTAGACTGGACATTAGGAAGCATTTCTTTAATGAGAGGGTGGTCAAACACTGGAACAGGCTTGCTAGAGGGGTTGTTGATGCCCTGAGCCTGTCAGTGTTTGAGAGGTATTTGGACAATGCCCTTAATAACATGCTTTATTTAACTTTAGGTCAGTCCTGAGCTGGTCAGGCAGTTGGACTAGATGATTGTTGTAGGTCCCCCTTCTAACAGAATTAGTCCCTTCCCTTCTTTTCCCTTCCCTTTCCTTCTCTTCCCTTTCCTTCCCTTCCCTTCCCCTCCCTTGGTATGGACATAATGAAGAAATCCTTTTTAAATCACCAAGCATCAGCTGGATGGTGCATGTTAGTGATACGTCTGAAGGAGGCATGATGGCAGTCTTTCTGTTCCTGATAGTGATACACGCAGATGTTGTTTTAATTAGTGTAAGTTAGAAAGTTAATTTCAGGCCAATGAGTAGACTTTTCTAATAATATTAACTCACAAAAAAATAAATATAATTATTATTTCAATCCATTGAAATCTGATTGTCCCTCTTGTCTAGGCTTTTGTCTGCTTCACCTGAAAATGGTAAAGTCCACAAGTCACGCCCAAGTGAGATGAGAGTCCACTCACAACTTCACAGGTTACGGACATTCAATTTTTCACAGAGCACATCAAAACTCTAATTTAACATAGACTCTTAAATTTAATACGGATGTCAAAGCAACAAATAGCAGTTCAAGATGTTTGGGAAGTCCCCAGAGGTTGCAGATATGCTGATTACTTCACACTATACCTTTTAAGAAATTATTTCCTGGTTACCTATTGCTAGGTAAGGGGTGTAGACGTGCAACTTTATTTTCTGTTGTACAAACATGACAGGAACACATGTTCCATGGTTTATCATAGTATGGTTTACTACAGTTGTGAAAGATGGTATTTTGCAAGTGTGTGGTGTTGGATTTCCAAAAATATGACTGGGAAATAAAACAGGCTTTTGGATTGAAAAAATACCAAACAAGACTTCAGACTAGATGACCAACCTGACTAGTCCTATGATCTTACATATTATCAATAGTTTTGTTAACATTTTTATGCATTTTGCCAATTATTATAAAAGGCTTCTTTTAAAATGTTTGTATCATATTAGCCTACATGTGCTTAAAATGCGAAACGTTCCTAATATTGCGTGATGTTGAATGAGATGTGTTTGCTATTTGATTTCCGTTTGATGCAACTCACAGGAATTTTAAATATCCAACTACATATTAATAGAAGTATGACATGCATCATCATATTTTTCCTCTCAAATTATTAGCATTGTGATAGAGCTGGAAACAATTACACATACCAACTTGAATTAACATAAATCAGGTTAATAATGTGCACTTGTGAGCAAATCTTTTGTTCCAGGCTAAGGCAGAGCAGCTGAGCTGGAACCCGGGCAGACAAATGATGGAGTTACGGAAGGAAATCCTTTCTCCTTCAGCAGAGAAGTAGCTGTTATCTTAAGTTCCCTATAAATATGAAAGTTTCTACCCTCTATCAGAGGAAATGCTTATTGTGATCACTAGTCCAGAGTCACAGCTGTATTTGTCTGCTTCCTGTCAAAACTGCTCAGAGTATTAAGGATTACTTGTGATATTGTGGCTTTTAAGGGGTTTTGTGGAGGGATGTAATAACTAACTTTATAAACATCCATTTATACTGCAGCCACTGAAGTCATGAGCAGTCCTTTCTGGGATAAATTCGTAAATACATATCTAGAGGACAGTGATGAGCACTTTTTTTTCCTCCCAGTTAATTGCTCTGTACTATTGAGTAACCGCATCAGCCTGTTCCCGGTGTCCTTCCAATAATGTCACACAAGCCAGGACAGATGGACTTTTGTGAAAGCTGTATTACTCCAGTTTTGTTCACTTTCTATGTTTCAACAGCTGTGTCACAAACTTACCAGAAGCTATGCAAAGTGACTTGTCTCCCACCACTGAACATCTTCCAGAAAACAATCAACAAGTTCTCAAAATGACATTCCACTTCAACGATTTCTGAAACTACAATTATATTTTAAAAAGTGAGCATGCTGCTTCTTTTGGCACCTGGCACCATACATGCAAGGCTAACCTCTACGAGCTCTTTCCCATGCGTCAGAATGACACTAGCTCTTCCCCCTATTATTAGTTTATTTATTAAACTTTGGTAGGCTATCTGTTCAGACTTGTTGGTAATTCTTATCTGACCAAGACGATTACTGACAGGTTCATCCATTTTAAAAGGAGACTAGAATGGATTTCTCATTTGGCTGTCAGTCTGTGTTCTTCATTTGTCAGAAAAAGTCAAAGCTCGCTCTTCATTTGTCAAGTCTGTCTTTCCCATCATATACAGTGGGTCAGAGATTACAGCTCATCTCAGTTACTTATAGCAAATACGTTGTGGACATTAAGAATAGGATTGCTTGACTTTGAAAGACATGTACAGTAGCTCACAGTAAGTGCTACAGGACACCACTGGCAGGATCAAGTTAATAAAATAGAACAAAAAAATGTAGCAGTCTCCTGCCCCACTCACAGGTACACAAGATTTTTCTATTTAAAAAACCATCAGCAGGATTTCCTTAAGGAAGCAGTTGTGAGTTTGTGGGTTTGGAGTTTTTTGTTGGTTTTGTTTTGTGTTTTGTTTTTTTTTTTTAATTCTGGTGAGCTTTTAAATTTTTTGAATCCCAAGGATTTTAATTGTTCAGAAGAGATTTTTTTAATTGAAACAATTCTTTAACTTCTAGGATAAAGATAGGTTTTGTAGAGGATAAGAACGTATAACAAGAAACCAAGCGGGATAGCCCCTTCCAACATTGCAGCCCTCACCCCACAACATCCAAGTGAGGTGATCAAAGCAGGCCTAGGAGTCACAGTCAGGTTCAAGAAAGAGTCCAGATCATCAAGTAAGTTTGCTGTGAAAGCAACCTGCAAGTCAGGGACAAGACCAAGTCCAATGACTGCTGGGAAAGTCCATCATGACAGAGCAGGACTGAGATTAAGCTAGAAAATCAAACTCCAGATCAGAACCATCCATGTCCAGGCATAACTGTATCTGAGCTCAAGGTCAGCATCCCTACAGCACAGCCAAAAAAGAGGTGGAGGGTACTGGGCTCAGCTTAAAAAGCCTCTGTGTCCATGGGCAGTGGTGTGGCTTGAAGCCCCAGGTGATGCTGGTTAGTGCCAGTAAGGCTTATTAATGCATTCAGAGCCAAGAAGCGGTGGTGAAGTGATAGTGGAAGTAATAAAAGAGGTGTTTCTGCTTGCTTCTTTGTGTGTTTTTGTGCTAGCAGGAGATGCAAACTGAGTGTGTAGCAATAAGCCAGTCTGTAAATAAGAAAAAGGGGGAAGGATCATTATAAACTGGAGTGAAAAGAAACAAACATAACCTAAGAGGTGTGAGAACTGGAAGAAGAAAAGAAAGGATGATGCAAAAGGTAACGTAAAGAGAAAAAATGAGGTTCCCATGAGAACAATATAGTTATAGAATGCTAATGCTTTATGGAAATAAGGGGAAAAGGTGAAATATATGTGTTTATTTTAACTATTTTGTGGGCAGCTGAAGCTTTGCCCTTATGACTGTGCCAAAAAGGGAAAATAATATTTTGCTAAGTCATTATATTCCCATTTTTTATTCTTTCCTTCAAGTTGCCTTCATTTTTCCTGTTACTTTTTATTCTCTTACTTGGTGCAAGGTTCTCTGCTTTCTGTGGGTGTCTGTAGGGTTTCCTATTAAGAAAGCTATTTTTCCTTTTGTTTCTAACTTCTGTGCCAAGAATTTCCTTTGCTCAAACTAAGATCAGATCCATAGTTGACTGCATTGTGCTCTCTCTTTACTTAGGTGTGTGTTTGGCTCGCTGTTTACTCTGTTAGGAAGGGGTTACTGACTGAGAGTGGATCAGACGTTGACCTTACTTGCAGTGATGTTGGTGTGGTTTTACACCAGGGGACCTTAGATTAGATCATCATTTCATCATTAATTGTCTCTAGTAATTTCTCAACCCATGTGCTCAACCTAAAATTATTCTTTTGGCTTAATAATGCTACTTCCCGTTTCATGCGTCTTCAGCCCTTCCATTATCAGTTCTGATGTTTTTCTGTCAGCTCAGATTTTCTCTCTGTCATTTTCCTCCTGCTTCCTAATCACAGATTTAGGCACAATTCTCATTGTCCTTGACAACCTTGGACCAATGAGCAATTTCACAAAATGAGAATCAATTGCAATATCATTTTATACTCCCACATTCAGAAGTGTATTTTAAGATAAATGTAAATTCTTATTACTCTGTTGTGTTAAAATATCTGACAGCACCTTAATACTTCACATCATTGTACCTTTTTGGTATTTCATGATGTAAATCCAATTAATAAACAGACCATTAGGAAAAAAATAGAAAACTTATCAAGTCCTTTACAACAGAACAAGTTATTCCTAGCTCTGATCACACATTCTTTTTGCACTGGATTTCACATCCTGCTTTCAAAATAATTGAACTACAGCATGAACAAAAATGTTGCTTACCAGGACAAGTGAAGTAAAAGCACAAAACAGAATAAAAATATCTCAATTGAACATACATATTACTTAATGGTTGCACACTTACTTTGTGTCCACTACACGGACAGTCATTTCTGACTATATTTGAAAAGAGATAGCTAGCTGTGAATTAATCAGAGTCAAATTCTGCAGTTTATCCTTACGCTTGTAAATCTGACCCACAATCTAATTTACTCCTACTCCTGTATTTAAATTCATGAATGATCTGGCAGATTTTATAATCTAAGTTACTACAATGAATTTTTCCTTTCAGAAAATAATTCATGAAGCACCAGATTTCTGGAATTCATTGAAAAGTTTAAATCAAGTTTCATGTAAAGATTGTCAGGAAAAACATGCCTTTTTATTTTTAAACTGACATGTAGAAGATATGTTACTATCTGGTGTACGATACCAAGAACAGACAGGATGTAATCCTTTAGTATGGAAATAGGAGGCGCATACTCAAGTTACTTTGATTTTAATAATAAGAAATTATTAAGAAATTCAATCCAAATGGATTGAATTAGTGTATGTATTTGTTTGTCTTATTTGATTATGTCAACAAGGAAGGAGCAGATACTGTCTGTGAATAATTTGATTCTTCTGTGTTTTTACTTCAACCAACAATGAAAATCGTTTTTGTTTTCCACCTGACATATCAAAGTCCATCAATATTTCAGGAGTCTTTCCATCCTGAGCCCCATTCCACAAGAAACTTTATCCACTCATTTGACCTTCTTCAGAAGGTTTTTGCTGGCACTCAATACCATTCTTTTTCACATGTGACTCTGCAGCATAAACATGCCTTGGGCAGATGACTCAAAAGTTCAGTGTCCTTTGAGACAGGGACTGTCCTGGATGACTTAGGAGTGCTTCCAATAGTCTTATTCATGCAAATACAGGCTTCCAACCATGTCCCAGATTTCTTCCACTGCAGCCCTGAGCTGGTGGCCTCTCCCAGTCTGCGGCGGTGCAACACCCCCACACTCCCAACAGTTGGTGCCTCGTGCAATTTTCCCCCTCCAAGGCTACAGGAACAAACTATGAAGCTGGGAACTCAAGACTGCAGCATCTCCCTGACATCTCTGATTCTTATTTTCCCTTGTTAGTGGCGACTCAGAGCACTGAGCAGCCCTCAGTGTGCCTGGTACTCACCTGAAACAACGATGATAGTAAATCATCTCTTATCTGTGCCTAAGGATGGTACACTATGGGAACTAGTGCAATGCATCAGATCATGATGTCATTTCTCAGTAAGTACCTGATGAAAGTCAATTATCTCAGACCTTATAAACAGTGAGCCAAAAGGGAGACTCTTTGATCTCTACCTCTCCTATAGAGGAAGGAGAACCTTTTTTTTTACACTCTAACCCCTTTTTACATATTTCCCTGGATCCATATATCCCATGCTGATTATTTGTGTTTTGCATACTTTATACATATATATATATATATATATATACACACACATTTAGGATACCTTGTAAGTCAGGGTGGTCCTTGTCATTCTCAAATCTGTAGATAAGTCGCTGTTCTAAACGACCCTTAAAAGCTACTCAAACCTTTGCTTTACCTCACACCCTCAACAAAGATCAATTACTGCTAAACTGCAACACTGTGAGAGATTTCATCTGTGACACAGTCCCAGGGAGCTAGGGGACAGAGTGGGAGCAACAGCCGCCTGCAGCAGTGGTGAGTGCTCCCTGGTTTGCTTCAGGCAAGATCAGCTGCGTTAGTGGAAATGGTTTACGTGCATTTTCCCTCTGGTGAGGTAGAGCCTGCTTCTATGAACTTTTCCACCTGCAGATTACTGGCTCTAGCAGCCTCTGTCGGGGAGGCACTGCTACACAGCAGGGGTTAGCAGTGGGCAGTCCCCCCTTATCTGGCAAAGAGAAGTCTGAATATGAGGGTTACCCACGAGTGAGTGAATGCACATTGGCGCAGTGCACTCATGCAGATTTCTAGATAGGATGGAATGGCTCCTACTCCTTTTACCTTAATTTGTACTAGGGCTCCTGAGGCTCCTGAGTCTGCCCTGTGAGATTTTGACACCCAGATTCCAAGATGGTAAGCAACAGGAAGCTCAGCACAGCTTCAAAATCTCCACAACTAAAGATAAACTATAATCAACATTTCGTCTACTGAATTCAACAAAACTTTGAAAATTTAATTGCCATTTGGGTTTGTCTTTAGTCCTTGCTCAACAAATGGCAGGGGTATTCTTTTCCCTTGCTCTGTGGAGCAAATAAGATATGTTAGCTATCACCTTTCTTTGGAAGAGTCAGTGGTGGAGAAACATCAAAAGCTCCTGAGAATACACCACACCTCAGACTTGGATTGCATAGAGTGACAATTTCTTATCTGGAAGAACCCTTTGCGGACTTTCTAGATGTATACCTGTAAGCTATTACAGGGAGCGAAGTGTGGGAAGTAATGAGGAAGCAATAAATGATTTGAAGGTTTTCTTAAGACACAATTTTTCAGTTAAGTTTCCATGCCTTTCCATTTCCCATAGGAAATGTATTAATGGTATCATAGAAAGAGTAGTATTTGAGGTGAAGCTCTTTGCCACTTTAAAAACACCACCACCACCACACAGCATTGAGACCAATTCATAATAGGTTCAGAAAAAAGAAGTAATAAAAATGCAGCAGCTCTGCTATTACAGAGCTTGTACAGAGCTTCAGAAGTTTGTGGTGTGGATTGGTCAATGGGTTATTGCTTTATGCAGAAGCCCATAACATACTGTGCTGGTCTGTTGGAACTTGGATGTGGTAAGAAACATTTCGCTGCTGAAATCCTTGGCTCAGAGTGATTGATGGACAGCACGTGGTGCCAGAGAAAAAGGAGATTTCAAAAAAATGCCCACCAGCAGTGAAACTCTGGAGAACAGCACTTCCCTCCGTATCTGTAAGTAGTGGCTGTGGGGGTAGCTCTATTTCTGATAATAGCAGATTCTAAAGCAGCAATTTTTTTCATAGTTTTTGGATATTCCAAACAGAGGAGGCTGACTATGAAACTGTATTGAAGAAATCTGAGGAGTATTGTGTTCCATCTGAAAATGTACCAATGCATATATAGAGAGATGCATTTATCAGAGACTACGTAAAGGAGAGAAAAAGATAGAGGAATGACTGGTGTAAGACTGAAGGGCTAGACTTGCAATTCTGAGTATCTGTATCTTGGATAAGAGTGCAGATCTTGCAAAGAGGAAGGACAGAATTAAGCTATGATTAAAGCAAATAGAATTTACTGAGCAAAAGAAGTAACGTAATACACAAATTTAATTTGTGGGTGGTGTGCAGTCTGGACATGACAGAAAATCCAAAACATTAAAGGAATGGAGGGTCTAGCTAGAAAGCAATGAAAAGCTCAAAGAGAGAGTTCACAAATAAATGCCATAAGAGCAATGCAAGCTGAAAGCAAATGGGACATTTCTTATTCTTAACTGCAGTATAGGAGACCGATTAATGAGCTGTCAGAAACAGTTACTTCCCATCTGACAGAAAAGTCATACGTAGTAGAAGGTAAGGAAGTGAAATTCAAGGCTTAGGGAAGGAGAATTACCCCACTAAGTGAATTTTTTTTTCTGAACATGTGGGTAAATGAATTCAGAAAGATACAGATTTTAATAGTACAAGGGAAAGTTAATATGCCTTCCTGTAGTAAAAAGAGCTGAACCTTCAACCAATACCTGAGCTAGTTCTGAGCAAGTTTTTCCATGTCATGTAATGTCTTTGTACAGCAGCAAAGTGCTTTTTTGTTTTCTTTTGCAGAATTAGTGTTATTTACACCTGTTAATGCTGTTTTCATGGTGTTTTACAAACAAAGGTATTCCTCAGGAATAGGATTTTATAAATAGTGTGATAACAAAATCTATGAAGAATTCAAAACATTGCTAAATATTTTTTCATGCAATCTTAAATCAAGCTTCAAACCTGTGGCCACCGCAGGTGGAGTCAATATCAGGACAATAACAAGACAGGAGTGAAGGTTCGTATGGATATCAGTTACCTAGTGCTAGTCTCAATCTTCCGTCCTGTATTGCTGCCGCAGGATGGAGTTGCAGGTATCAGCAGACAGGAATACCACACTGGTTTGAAGATCATGCAGTACTCTCAGGTCAGGAAAGAAGAGACACTCCTCAGGCAGTGACCTGTACCCAGGAAGGATGAAGGCCACAGACAAACAGGTGGGTGGAAACTCAGCAGGCATGTCCCGAAACCTGCCTGTGCTTGGATGTGAACCAGTCCTGTGGTCAATTTTATAGCAAGTCAGTGGAAGACACTACCGTGGAGCTGAGGAGCCCAGAGGCAGCACGTGCTTAACTGTGAGGCATCAGCGCTGAACAGTCACTCCTATTGAACAAAGGCAGTCAGACACAGTCTTGCAGCGGGCACAATTTGCAAGGACTGGGACCATCTTTCATGTTATTAACCTCAATAACGGCTTTAGTTAATAATTCTTCACTGATTCAATTTAGAAAATGCCAGTAAACTTGCTCTGCTGCCTTGAAAAAAGTCTGAAATGTTGATAGGTTGCTTGAGGAAGACGGACGGTAGAAAACAGGTCTCCCATTGACTACAGTAGTACATCCCTAGGACATTGACCTAAAAATAACAAACTGACTATCCATTGCATAATAAAGGCAATACAAATTCCAGTCCTGACTCATTCCTCTTACTTAATATTTAGCATAGTTCCAACTTGTGGCATTTTTGAGAGCTCTTTTTCTCATTTGGATTCTCACCACTAAATGGAGGGTGAGGTTCCACTGTCCTCGACATCCTCTTCTCTTGTTCCAGAACAAAAGGCAACAGGCACAAACTGAAACACATGAAAATCTTCCCAAACTTCAGAAAGTGCTTTTTTTCATGTGAGAGTGGTTGAATACTGGAACAGGGTGCCCAAAGAAGCTGTGGACTCTCTGTCCTTGGGAGTATTCAATAACCACCTGGACATAGCCTTGGGCAACCAGCTCTTGGTGGCCCTGCCTCAGCTGGGGTCTTGGACCTCAACCGTTCTGTCATTCTGTATTTGTGCACTTGGGGCTTTGTTTTCTAGATGACTGTTTATGTACGTGAAATTTGCACTAACTTTTTTCCACATTGTCTATATTTCTGTCAGATATAATTGCTACTGGTTGGTACATTCAAGAGTTAGTAAGAGAAACCACAGGAAGTTCCTGTGGAGGAGAAAACCGCAACAGAGTGTGATTATATAAAGTGGCAACACTTAGGAAACCAGGGTAGTACACAACCTAAGAAACACTCTGCTTTAACCCAAATGATGTTTGCACTCCTAATTTCTCCCCTATGCCCTTGTCTTGTCACCTCTGTCTTACATGAGTCAGAAAGCCTGAGGTCAAGTTAGAAATGGAGCGCCTATCTCCAGAGACTGTCACTTCATCTAAGCTGGGAGGAGCGCCTCTTACACCACTGCTGTGCCACTGCTATGAACCATGTTTTTTTTTAAATAAATTTTATTCAGACTCCAGATAATTATCTTATAGCTGCAACTGTTATTTTTTTTTCAAAATGATGATTCAAGCATTTTGTAACCTACATATATATTTTCCCCAAACTACCTCAGCTCCTTCAGTTTATACACTTCAGTCAAGTGTAAAATTAAACAAAACCAGAGAGAAAATTATGCTCAAAGAAAGAAAAACACATCTGGAAAAATAAATCATTGTATTGTCTTAATGCATTGTAGTCAAAGGCTGAGAAGTGGAAAATAGAAATCACATTCCATTTTGTGAAAGCTCTACTGCTGGCAGAGGTGAAACTAATAAGGCTGGTAAATTTTTATGATAAATATTTAATAAAACTTCATAGTTGTATGATTTACTGCATTATCATTCCTTGAAGAAAGGAAATAACTAAGACCTTGTACTTGCAAAGACTATGCATTTCCTTCAATATTGCAAACCACAACTCTCCCACTGGTCTCAGTCGTGGGGGTGTAAAATGGGATTTTCCTCTAGTCTTTTCTTGGCTGTAACCCATACCTGACCAGTACTTCCTAATCAAAAATGCTCAAAAAATATAAAAATTTTCCCAAATTAGAAAGAAAAACAAAAAATTCCTGAATAGATGCTTTTTGGAATGTGAAGAAGTTCACTTGTAAGTCGTGAATCTCATTGCTCCTCTCAGAGCAGTCAGAGTTCATGGTGTCAGAATGGGGTCTCATTCCTATTTTAATAGATCTTCCCCATGTACTAGAATGTCATTTGCCTAACACACATAATATCACTTTATTAATTTGATGTGTATATAAACCTATACACTTTTTTTGCATGTAATTAAAGAAATCAGTGAGCATATTTGTTCAAAAAACCTACAAGGTGCTATATGTCTAAGTAAAGATATTAGAAGTTGCTGGTTTAAGCTTCACTAAGATTTTTATGAACAAGAAAAGTGCTTCTGGCATTATACAGTCCCGTAGAAAAGCTTTGATATGCATGTTAGCATCAATTTATGGGTAGGTTTTAGGCGTCTGTATATTTAAATGAATACTTCATATTGTCTTTTGGAGAGGAGAGTCTATTTAAAAGACTAATAGGGAATTTTGCATAGAAGGAAAGATCATTTGGTACCTTTGCAAGACAATCTGCCTGAAAGAGGCAGCTCTCACTAGTGATTAAGCACATGAATTTGCCAAAGGTGCAGTGATTCATGGAAATGGCTTGTATTGTTTTTTTTAGCATACCACTAATTTCCATGGATCAATTTATCGACGGTTTTGAGCCCATTAATAACTATATTTGAAAACTGCTGCCTCATTTGTATTCACATCGTATGTCTTATGTAGGGCTGAACTCGCACCATAAAAAGCATCCCCTAGTTACTTCCTGGGAAGACGGTTTGTCATGTTCCCGAACAGCCAGAAAGCTGTGGGGAAAGTAAAGTGCTATAGAAAAAGAATAAATGCAGCTTATTGTTTTTTTATCACAGTCTTGATGGGGAACAAGACTATTCTGCTACAACCTTGAGATACTGTGAGAGAAAAATATGTGAACTATAAAAATAATGTAAAGTGATGTTTTCTCCCAACTTCCACAATAAATATACTGGTTGCAGAATAACTAGGTGGGACAAGAACATGTGCAGTACTCATCTACTGTTAAGGAAAAGCCCATTTTTTGTCTTACAGAATGGAGAAACTCTTCAAGAACAGTTAATCTATGTGAAAATATGACCCAAGCAGGCCTACCAAGAAAGGCCAGTATGTCCTAAAATGATTTGTTAAATAAATTCAGCACTAGGGAGTTTAAGGTGCTGACGAATACTTTAATGAGCACATCAGGTCTCTTTGCCCAAGCTTTTAGAAACAGCATAGGACGGCACAGGGCCTGAGCAAGCAGCAAGTCCTTCCCCTGTGTTTAACTGGGGGGACACCACCCCTATCCTGTCCCAGGCAGTTCTGCACATCATACTGGCACAAAGAAGGAAACAGAAAAGGTGTAAAAGGAATCTTCAGAAACTTTTCCTAGTTTAAGATGTTGAAATTCCAGGCCTAGGTTTTTAAGAGAATACCAAATTAGTTGGACTCTTGACTGCTCTTTTCCCCTTTTTCTGAAGTTTCTGTGAGAAAATGTGTTCTTTTTGCTCCCATATGGATTTCTGTTTCAGCTGTTAAAACTCGCATCCTAAGCTTAAAAATAAATGTCAGTCTATGCTGGCATTTGCAACAAGGCAGCAGGTTAGGAACAATTATCCATAAAGTTCCTCTTAGTGTTCTTTTCCTATTTTAAAGCAAACCTTCCTCAAGAATTATTATGAACCAGTGGAAGGCTGCATTCAGCAGCAGGGAGTCACTAATGACCGGTTTTGTCCTCACCAGTAAATAGCACAGCAGTTAACGGAAATTACTTTTGAGTATTTCTCAAGACAGCTGAGTGAAGAAATCAGCCAAAGACAATTTAAAATCTCCTCTCCCTTAATTAACATGCATCTGGCAAATATGTAACACTGTAAATACCATATTATCTCTGATACTGTAAAAGAAGAACAGTGAGTATACTGATACTGATACAGAGAGTTAAATTAGCCTGATAGATGGTCTCCTGGTGCTTGTCACTCCCAACCACCATAATTACAACTACATTTTAATACAGGGCAGTATGCAAATCACAATTTAAACTAAATAGTCTAAAATACATGTATCAGAAGTAATAGCATATTCCAAGAGACACAGAAAGGAAAAGAGAGATTTGATGCACTCACCAAAAATAATTTTGTTTTTAAAAATGGGTGGGAAAAATTACAGTAGGGAAAGCAATGAGATACCACCCCAAAGTTTTCGTTCCCTCTTCGTCTTTTCATTTGCTTCTTTTTTTTTTTTTTTTGAACCATTTTCTTCTTTCTGTAAGGGTTGATTTCTAAGGCATATCCCCAGTAGCTTCAGAGAAAACAAATTCTTTACATCCTTTTTGATTAAGCACCCGTAAAACTGAAACCTCCAAAATCGCTAGTCACTTTCGGAAACACAGGCCTATGACTGTTTAATGTAAAAGACCTTCAGACATGACCTTCAGTGCACTGTAAAACTGCATTGATTTTCCAGTCCAACATTGCTGAAATGCCCTGGGCTTTAAGAGAATTAAGTATGCCACAAAGTAAAGCTGGGATGGTGCCATTTTTGGAATACTATACTGCAGGTTTTAGTTCAGGCATGTTGTAAGGAACTGAGCTGGAAACTTACTACTAGCATGGGACTCACAGTGGTGTGAAAATCAATTCTGTGTGGTCAGAAGTCCTGAGAAAAAGAAGGACATGACTAGAAAAAGTTCTGAGCATTCCCAAATCGCATGAACGGTTGCCTATAGATGGGTATAGATGGGCATCACACTGACTGAGGAACTAAAAACCCTGAGATGTGTCTAAGCAAGACTATAGGTAACCCTGAGCAACAGTGCACTGTTTAGAATCACAGAAACATAGAATGGTGTGGGTTGGAAGGGATGTTAAAGATCATCTAGCCCGAACTCCCCCGCCATGGGCAGAGACACCTCCCACCAGCCCAGGTTGCTCAAAGCCTCATCCAGCCTGGCCTTGAACACCTCCAGGGATGGGGCATCCGCAGCTTCTCTGGGCAACCTGTTCCTCACCACCCTCACAGGAAAAAATTTCTTCCTGATGTCTAATCTAAATCTACCCTCTTTCAGCTTAAAACTGTTACCCCTTGTCCTCTCACTCCACTCCTTGATAACGAGTGTTTCCCCATCTCTCCTGTAGCCCCCTTCAGGTACTGGAAGGCGCTATAAGGTTTCCCCCAGAGCCTTCTCTTCTCTAGGCTGAACAACCCCAACTCTCTCATGCAGGAGGTGTTCCAGCCTTCTGATCATCTTTGTGACCCTCCGCTGGACTTGCTCCCACAGGTCCATGTCCTTCCTGTGCTGAGAAGGAACAGACAGCTTACAGGCAAATAATTTTAAGAAGTCCAGTGTTCTTTGTAGACCAGAAAAGACATAAAAAAATAAGTGGCTTCTCTTTGATGGTTATTTAAAGTTATTTTTCATGTCTCTACCAAACTACTCTGGGCAGAGAAGTCCTTCTACCCTTTCTGTATGTATAGTGTCCATCAAAATGGAAAAGATCTCTATACCTTGGTATTATGGGATTGAGGGTAGGTCTGAAGAGCATGTCAGTAGGTACAAGGTGATGACAGAGACTGTGACAGCTTTGAGACCTCCTCCCAAGCCTCTGTCCAGGAATTCCAGCCAGTGCCTTCCTCTGGCTATAGAACCTACAGAAATGCATCTGACTTCCCCTTTCTACTGTCATGCTACACGTGCCTTGCTATT
>WKFP01014787.1:740551-802424 GCA_011057875.1 Pterocles orientalis | reverse complement strand
TCCTTTTATACATTTTCTATAGTTCTTAGTTTAAAACATATTATCTATATTCATTGCATTCTGGTCATAGAACTACACTGCTCCACTTAAAGGCTTACTTCTGCTAAGCAAATGCTTATTTCATAAATATTAAACAGACGAATGAACAGTTTTCTCATCAAAATCTTATTATAAGCACTATGTTGAGAGTTTACTCCATGTTTATACACATTCTAAAATAATGAACCACAGTCAGAACACTTTGAGCAGTTGTGGATATATTCCTTCTGTTCTATTTTTAAAATATATATACATAGGTATATAAAGTGAATATCACTTTGTGCCTGCTTTTTTACCTTATGATGTTGTTTATTAGCAGTGTGGATATTTTTCCACTTTTTAGTACTGTGGATTTTGAATATAATGTGGAATAGTTCCTGTTATTTCTCAGTTGCTTCTGTTTATATTTTTTCTCTTGACTGATTTAATCATAATTATTTTCAGCATTTCTAAGTTGGCCTTATTAGAGCTACACAATTATATATTTGATTCTGCTTCCACATAAATGTAAATCAGCCTCCATCACTTCCTTTGAATTAGGTACCACTAGCTTGACAATCAAACACTTTCTGTAGCCCTCAATGCCCCAGGTCAAACACACTTATAGGTCAGGAAATGGTAATCTATAGTTTCAGAAGTTCCAGGGGCAGAACCATAGTTTTGCTGGAACATGTCAGTCAGAGAGAAAGGCCCCACAACAATAATTTACCTCCTTGCACATTATTAAAATGTACTTTTGAAGCTCATTCTGCACTGAGTTTTGATAGAAGGAAGAACATGCCGGCTATACCCGTATTGTGATTTTTCTGTTAGAATGGTGGTGTGCGACGACTTAAGACCCTTTGGTCCGAGGACATCAATGACTTGGCACCACCACATCTTCCTCCATTGCTTTTGCTGTTTCGTTCCTTCTAATAGATCAAGTTTTTCAACATTTGACTAATATGTTCCTTTCTACTTGCTTTCAGTGAATAAGTGAAATGTGTGCTCGTAAGCAAGTAGTCTGAATATCTCTTGCTTATTATCCATACATCAGCACATAGAGTCTTCATTTCTTCTAGTATTTTGATTCTGAACTAAATAGGAGCTGTTTTTTTCTGTCTTCTTTTGTTGCCCAGGTAATTTCCCTGGCTGTAGCTAGGCTGTTCTCCTGGAGATCAGTTTCCTCTGAGACGAGTAGACCGTCCAGACTCGTTAGCTGCCTGTGCTTGCAGAAGGGAAAGCAATGTTCCACGAATCCCAAACCTTCTACTTTCTCATATATAAAAATCAGTTAAAATGCAAGACTGTGATTTTTTTCCCCCAAAAAATGTCATAACACATAAAGAATGTTTGTATATATGCATGTTGTTGCAATACATACTGCATACATCGGGGGCTCTAGATCTGTAGCTCTTGCACTTCCCGAACTTGTATTCCCTCCTCATAATTTATGTATCCAAGGAACAGGGTGATACTTGTAGGCAAAAAGTGAGCTTCTAGAACTCAGTGAACTCAGTATTATCTACATGGGGCACACTTTTAGGTCACCAAAATCATATTTCTTAGAAATCAGAAAGTTTTATATTTAGGCTTATTTAATTAAAATCTCCCTCAAGCTGTTTACACAGTGGCTTCCTAACTGTAATGAAGCCAGAGAGAATGGATAATGAAGATCAGGGCCACGCACAGCTTTCCTCTATGTTTACAAAGTGTTAAGCTAAAACTAATTTCATTCACAATAGCATGATACTGTCTCTGTTCATGAAAACACCTTTATCAGTTGGCTTTTTTGTGTTTCCTAATAAAATAAAGATCCTTGCAAAACTCCAATCATGTATGCTTGAAAGATTTTCATAGCCCAGCTCAGATAGATTAACATTGATGATTTTTAAAATACTAGGCATTAGTAATGAAATTATGTAACATCTTGCAGTCTGAGAGCTTTCTGGTGCAGCATTGTTTTAAAAGGTATGCCAATGCAGTAAACTCCTAATAGTACTTACAATGAGATTTTTGTGACAATTTTACAATATGTTTCAATCTTAATATTTATGAAATATGCATTTACTCCATAAAAATAAGTCTCTAGAAAATGCAGTGTGGTTTGGTGGCCAGGATGCAGACCTATGAGTCAGAAGTTTGCATTCTATTTCTAGATGTGCCAGAAGGCTTTTTCTATAATTACCAGCATCTACATTTGTCTCTTTTTTTCCTCACTCTCTTTTGTCATATATTTGGAAACTCACAAGAAAGACAAGAAATTTTTTTTAGAGGGAGGGTGTCACCATCCATTTTGGGTTGTATCCTGACACTTGGAGAAAGTAGTGCAAGTTGCCTCAGTACTTTCAAATCTTGAAATGTTATTCCTGTTTGAATCCTGTCCGTTCACCTCTGTCCACACAGACTAATGGTATCAGCGAATAGATAGCCAGGACTCTGGCTAGAGACACAATATTTTTGAAAATATTTAGCCGAAACTCCCAATTTTCCTCATGCCATTCTTCTACTGCATCACCGATTTGGACAAAATCAATCAACAGAATGAACTACTGAAAATCCCAACGTGTTCAATTAAATTCTATTAGTGATTTTTAAAAAGTAATATTCATTCACCATAAAGAAAGCCATATGATTATGATTTTTAAATGAGATTTTTAAATGTTCCCCTGGTGGCAGGGGAACAAAAATCAAAACATCAGCTAAAGGAAATAAACTGCATGGTGCCAAACTGAAAAAAAATCTCGATGACATTACAACAATCAAATATCTTTCCAATGATGACAACACAATGAGAACAACAATGTTATACCCACTGTTGCATGAAATAACACAATTTATTGAGGCAATTTGTCTTCAGTCTGTGTTGTATGAATAATATATTGATAAAATGATGGGTACAGGCAGCATAGATTCAGTTATTTCAAAAATTTCAAACATCTGTATTAGGACAGGAGAACCCTTCACATGCAGCATAGTTTTTAAGGTATTAGTCCTAAAATCAAGCTCAGTTACACAGAGTGGAGTGTGGGAAGCCAGAGACAACTTACATAATCTTTCAGGATTTCCCTTCTCTTTATAACCAATTCACAAATATTCATACTAGAAGTATGCTTTCCAATACAAAATGTTAGATTTACCACCCGTATTCCACATGACTAGGTTTTCTTTTCAATTTTTAATTGTAATTTTGATATGCAACTGGACATGATGTCTACTGTCCAATTTAAAATTAAGACATACTCCACTTATATTCAAGGTAGTAGCTGGACCTAATTCTTCCATTAGAAAATCCTTAGTGATGCTATTATACTCTTGATTGCTGCTGAATCATTTTCTTTCTGGAGATTACGTACTCTTCTGTTCTTATACATTTCTTCTGTTCTTATACATTTCTTCTGTTCTTGGAACTCGATGATCTTTAAGGTTCTTTCCAACCCAAAACATTCTATGATTCTACGATTGTCAGTCCATTTCGTTCTTGTTTACAGCCTTTGGAAAATTATTTTGTTTTTCATAAATATAGCAACTCTCTGTCCAAAAGCAGGTTACTGTTTTGGTCTGCATTTGCTTTCACACTATGTACATGCTGTTTTTCACTCATCGTATTAAAACGTTTTCATTCTTTTGCTTCCTTAATTGCTCTGACTGTTCTTCTGTCATGTCTTTTTCTGGTTTTCTGTTTCCAGGTGACAAGTGTAGTTCTTCAGTGGCAGGTAGTGAACACTCTGTTGAAGCCCACAGCTAAGATATCTCCATTTCTTAGAGCCAAAACCAAAAAGCAAAGTGAGAAAGTGAGACTTCTGATAGGTTTCTCTATGGATGTCAAGCTCAAGCTCTAAATGCCTGCTTCGTCAAATATCTCCATCTTCCTGATGGAAGACATACAACACAGAAGTCTGAGTCAGTCTCTTTAGTCATGAATTCCTTCATAATAGGTCCCAGGTTTTAGATTCTGGACAGTTTTATGCTGGTGATTCCCTGATGGTGCCTGATCCACTGGATCCTTTTTGGTCCATTCTGACTTGCTATTTATAGGTTTAGAGTGCATCTTTTTTTCTTCCTTTTTTTTTGGAGACATATCTGACAAGGCCTCCTGCTTCTCCTGCTGATCTACCTCTGTTTAGCATTCACTTCAGTAAGTGAGTGGGTAACGTCTTCCAAAGAGACACTTGTCTTTTGCACCCATGTTTTGCTTTTCTTTTTATATTCCGTGTTTTATGGATTAAAAATCTTGAATTTACGTTACCTTTCATCACATAATCTGTTTCATTTTCTCACGGTTAATAAAAATTTTCTATCCTCTCATTATCAATGATGACTATATAAGAATCTCAACTGCCTACGGAACTGTATGAAAGCATTTTATACAATTGTTATAACCATTCCCTGAAACTCTGTGGCACCAAGCAGGGATCTGAATTTCTTTCTATGGATACTGTAGTTTTGTTTTTTAAAAATTTTAGCACAGCATTTATAAGGGCAATTCACTCTGTGTACGCCAGGCACTGATACATTTAAAACCATATCCTTCAGCAGAAAATCAGAAACACTCTTAACAAATCATATTGTGGTCTATTGGCTGTCACTGCCTCACTCGGTATGCCATAGTTAGCAGATACTGATTTTACATGTGAGAAGCATTTGAAACAGCACAGAAGCAGCACTCAGAGTACTATTTCTGGATAAAGAAAAAAATAATTCTAAACCAACCGGTAATATTTTCCTGTGTAAACAAAAAAATAATGCCAACCTTGTACAAGGATTTGAAGTTTCCTTTAATACGCCTGAATTACAAGCAGAGTTTCCAGATTCAGTGTCCTCCTCTCTTTAGCCATTTGTTGTTACAGGCTTTTCTTTGCTGCAAAGTTTTTTACCTGTTCCACAGCATTTCACCTTGTTTTCTTTATGTAATTTTTCTGTTTCCTAGGGAATTTAGTTTTTCCTATGAATGTCTACAATTTCTCACTGTCTCTGTTTTTTTCTCTGTAACTTTTGGGCACCACATTTCTTAGTCTCCTACAACATACATTCTTTCAGGAAGACATAGTATATGTGAAAGCAAGTTGTCACCATGCCACTGGGTTTCAGTGTAGATGTGCTTCCTGAAGATAACCCATGCTCAAAGGTATGTTTGGCTGTGCAAGAGTTAAGAAGCCCATATCTGCATTTATAGCAGCATTTAAAATGTGTATTTAAAAGGAAAAATATTTGCAACAAGGGATGAATTAACATTTAAAGGTAATTACTTAGTTGTATTTTTAAAGTAACCTTTCTAATGAATCGATGACACAGTAAATTACATTTATTTTAAAAAAGAGTCAAGCTACTCTTCATAGTGGGGTAATGTATGCCTTTAATGATAACTCGTATAACATGTGCATTCACAAATGAATATTCATGCTGCAAGTGTTCACAGATACTGATAATATTTCACTTATTCTGTGAGGGGGTAAAGTAATCATGTACCACGTCTAGTGAATAATCAAAGAACAAGTAGATCAGAAGCAACTCAGGGGATGAAAATTTTTCAGATAAATCATTTGTTAAACAATTACAACTAACGAGCACATTCATAAAAATCAGGCTATTCATTGATAATACATCAAGTGGCTAAAACTATGTTTGATGGCTACACTATTTGCTATGAATAGTTTATTCATCTTCAACTGTAAAGCTTTAATTTTTCTTTTAAAAGTGTGAACAAATATGTCTGAAATTATCTCTGAGATTTGGAAAACCTGAGCTTTTTCTCTTTTTTGTGCCAACAGGTTTCCTACTTGACTTTGATCAAACTATTTATAGTCAGAGCCTGCTGTACTTGTTCACAGTGGCCAAGACTCCTCCATTATTTAATAGACACTATTTGTGGCAGCCATGGTTTTAAAAGAGTCCAGGGGTGCATGATACCCCTTCAATGACTGTGCAGGAATCTGGTTTCGAGTTTCTTCAGTTGCCTCAGCAACTGGCATGCAAGCTGTTTGTTCTAGCTTATGCGGGTTCCTATACAGCTGTGTCTACTCCATACTGTCCCAAGCAGCCTAACTCTCTGAGATGCTTTTTCTCCTCTGATGGAGACCCCTAGCATTCTTGTCTAGCTCAGTTTATTCCAATGTAGGGATATTTTTGTGGTGAGATGCTAGGAGTGGGATGGTATGGAAGGAGGGGTCAAGCCTGCTGGGACAACTTTTGAAGACTGGGTGATGAGTCAGTGCCAACTCCTTGACAGTTCAGCTTTCAGACTTGAGGCATACCCCAACCCTGCACGTAAGATCACTTTCTTGGAGAGCCAGATGACCCATGCTAGATTACAAATCAGCAGGTTAGCAGTGTGGGTGCCCAGCAGGTTGTGGCTCCAGTCCAAGTTCTGGCCTGAAAATTAAAATGGTGCATCCTTAATCCCAGTTTGAGCTGGAAGATGTATCATGTTGCCTTAAACTCACTTTTCAGAACCATAGTTTTGTCCTCAGTTTCATCTGTTTTCTAATAAGTGTCATCTGGAGAGGCAGCCTAAGAACCCAGACCTGTGGGCCATGTCCTTCCCAGCTGTATTGCTGCTAGCCTCACTGCTATTTGCGTTGAAAACATCCCTGCAAGCCCTTTCTTTGCACAGAAAATTAGTGGTGGAGTGGGTGTAGCTAAAGCAGAGTATAACAACAGGCAAGGCTAGCAGAACAGGGCCATCTGGGTGCACACATAGGCTTGGACTCGGGAGAAATTAAATAGTCAAATTCCCTGGCCTTGGGAATGGGATTCTCTCTGCTCCTGTGTGAAGTGAGGAGAATGATTGCCAACTGGGGGTCACTTCCTTTTTCAGATCTAGCTTCACACTGTGGGACCTGCTTTGCAGATGTGACGAATTATTGCAGCCAAATCAGTGGTTCTTGGTTTTGAACATCTGCAGAACCAGCTAATAGATACTGGCCTCTGCAAGGAGGATGGGATGTTTAATACAGGGTCGAAGGCAGGATGTGTAAAGGAGATGAGAGTTCAGAACTGGAAATAAGCTCATCTGAACTGGAACCAGCATACGAAGAGCACAGTGCATTTGAGCCTCTGTGGTGAGACACACTGCATGTTGCAGCATACAGAAAGAATTGACACATAAGTTTGCAAGATTCATAGCAAGAAGTTTGAACAGAACTATTATGTTGTGTGTTTGGACTGCGTGACGAAATAATAACAAACACAATAAAAGTATTTGAGGAAAATGTGTGTGGGGGGGTGGGTGTTATAATGAGGTTCATGTGTTTGGCCTCCTAGACATGGTATGTCCTAGCAGAAACATTTGGGGGAAGAAAAACTAAAAGCATAAAGTAAGTGAAAATGTGACAAAATATAACTTGATTTTGCTGAAGATGCTTCACAGTATACTGACTTCACACCCTTCTTTGTCAGGGAACTGATTTTACAGATTAGAGATACTGCATTTTCTTAGTCTGTCTTCTCTTCCAACCTGATATCACATAGGAAACTAGTAGTTAAACTGCAGAAGATGCAGTTTTTATAGAAGAATTATAAGATTAGAAAGGAAAAAAATAGAGAGGGAGCTCCAGATTGTGCTGAAAGAGCATCTATCTGGCTGTAGAGTGATTACTCCTCAAAGATTAGTCTTGAGACAGAACTCATTAAATATTTTTATTAATGACCTTGACAGCAAAAATGGCAGTGTGCTAAATGGGCTGATAACAAGCAGTTGTGAGGCACTGACAGTATTGAAGAGTTAGAATATCATTCAGGGTACACTTCAGAATATCACTGACGGCTGGAGTGGCACAAATAGGGTTCAGTGCAGTAGCTGGAAGTGGATTAGGGATGAATAACACAAATTTCATCAATAAATTTGGAATTTGTCAACTCTTAAAAATTATGAGGATAAAGAAACCACAGGTATTAGTCTGTTATGGGAATATATGAGACATCAGTCTGACACACATAACCTCAAAAATATATGTGAAAGCTTAATATGTAGCATCTCTAGTACTGAAGGGAAAGCATTGGTGATAATGTGCAAGACCCTGTCTGCAATATTTTGTTCTATTCTGGATGGTTATGTCTAATGAAGATGAATCCAGAGCTGAACAGGTACAGAGCAGGAGGATTAAAAGGAATGGGTAATGGAAAACTTTACTTAGAGGAGGGAGATTAGAAGCCCATAGCTGGTTCAGGTTAGTAAAATTAAAAAATAAGAAATGCCTGCTGTCTAGAAGGAAAACAGTTAACATTGGGTGTGGGTAACATTGGCACAAAGGAAAGGGGTATAAAATGAATCTGGCTGTTTGATCTGGAAGATAAAGGAGGTCTGGAACAGCTTTACAACAGGAAAACAACAATATTTAATTTTTGTCTGGAGTCTGATTTGGTTTAGAAAGTAGTTTCCTACAGTAAAAAAGAAAGGTCAGGGCTGTAAGATCTCATCCATCTGTTCCTGCTGGAAGCTGTTAGACATGAAATGCTGAGGGACACCTAGTTTGGAACTGGGCATCAAGATAAAATCTGGGGAGACAAGGATTTCTTATGAGGCTCAAGAGAGATATTGCTGCGCAGTGTTGGTAAGGCTGAGCAAGAGAAGAAGGTGCAGGGATAGAGGCAACAACACACAAGAGAAATGGCCTGGATGAGGAATGAGGAAGAGGAGAAGGTGCAGGGCCAGAGCCTGGAAGTCTGGACAAAGGCTGCAACGAAGTTGAGGAGACTGGTTGTATGCAACGAGGATGTGGACAAGCACCCTGAAGGGAAAAAAGGGCTCTGAACAAGGAACCAGAGATGGGAAAGAAACACGCAGCAAGACTGCCACAACAGACTGGGGCCAGCGCAGACCAGTTCTCCTTAGAGCCCAGAAAGGAACCAGCAATTCCTGAGTCTTGCTATTCCTCTGTTGACACAAAATATCTATGAAAGCTCGTGTTGCTTCATGCTGTAGTACAGGTCTACATCTAATACAATTTATTATCACCCTTAATCCCAGAGATCTGGCCAGAAGTCCTCGCTATCCTGTCTCAACCAGTGAATACAACAACCATCAGTGCAATGCTCATAATTATAAAGATATACCAGGGTGATACTGAAAAACAACAAAAGCTAACAGGAGACTCATATTAGAAATTTACACTAGAAACCCTGTAGTGGCATACTGAATAATTGTTTCAGTTGCTCTGAAATCAGGATTCTCTGAAAAAGTCCTAGATAAGGAAAATAATTATCAGTTAGTTCTGATCTAATTCAAGAACCGTGGAAGGCATCAGTTTGCTTTTACCTTAATTGTAATTGTATTAGTACAGGTTAGGATCTTTCCTTCAAGGCTAAGACAGTTGGGCATCCTGGCCCTATTTTGTTTTCAAAGCAAAAACACCACTAAAATGAACTAGATTTTATTTGCACTATTTAATGTTTAGATTTCTTTAGCACTACACCATGTCCTTAGTTTGGGGGTCCAAAAAGATATTTAATTAAAAACCACACAGATTTCATGGGGCATTTAAGTTCCATAGATGAGCTAAAATGGATGAAGTCTGGGAAAGAATAAGGCTGGCTGCAATTTAGTTCAGGATTGCGTTCAGAAAACACAAACTTACTGCAACATAAAATTACTGAGATTAGAATATAAAAAACAAATAAATGGAGGAATAAAAAAATGCTGTAAAAAATTCTGAACATCCAGTTCTCACTGCATTTTTATTCACTGCTTTAAAAAACACTTGAGACATGTAAGGAAGTCTATTTTTTTTCCACAGGGCAGGTAATATCAGCAGGTTGGTAACTCTTCCTGAATTCCAGCATGACTATAAATAGCCACAAGAGAATTAGTGAATATCTCCAGTAAAATGATCACAGTTTATCATATGTCAGCATCTACCTTCCTTACATTTTCTGTCTTGTAAAGAAACACAGATGTTTTAGCCAGGCAAAAACTGACAAATTACTTGATGGGCATTTGTCCTTCATCCAGCAATGCAATTTGTGCTGGTTGCAGGCAAAAAGAAATTAACATTTTTGAGACCTAAAAAACTATAACATTTGTGCTGAGGCAGAACAGGTTCTGATATTAAGAATCAACTTTAGGTATTAATTTTCCTTTGAAGTTATTTAATCCCTTTTATAATCTGACTAGGACTTGACATCTTGCATAGAGGCTGTATTTTAAAATAATTTTATTTTAGTTCTACTTCTATCCTTGCACTGTTGCATACCATTTCAGTAGTCTCCACATACTTTTTGAACTGTTTTTAATTTTTCTAAATTATTACCTGCAGCAGAATGGAACTATCTAGTTGCTATAGGTGTCCATATTACATTTCTATGCTCAGAAACACATTATGGATGCCCCCACTTTACATGAAAAAGGCTCTATCTGTTATCCTTTTTCTTCAAACTTATCATCATTTTGGAAAAAGACACTATTTTGACACTGCTCAATGCAGAGGGCACACTGTACACTTGTGTTTCTCCTGGACACCTGGTCCCATGCAGTCTTGCCAGAATATCAGCCTTTGATAAAAGCAAATTAAAACTCAAAGGATCAAAGGGCAAATCAAAACCATTGCTGCTTTTATGCATGCTAAAGGGAGACATACAACATGATATCTGTCATGAGGCTTTGCAAAAAAAGGAATAAAGTATGGTCATAAATGTGGTACTAAAGGATAGCAGACATAGGGTGCCCAGGGTAGTGCTTATTATTCAAGATCGTTACCAAAGGTGGGATATCAGTGAGCACAAGTGGTATCCAAAGAGCAGCACAATCGTAGCTTGAGGCACATTACCGAAGATATATGAACGAACTTATTTAATAAGTCCTTAAATATAGGGAGGAGGGAGGAGAAAGAGTCAAGAAACCACAGACACATCTGATCTTTCTTTTCTTTCAGAATTTATCTTTCACGCTTCCTCTCAAGAGTAACTGCAGGAAATAAAGGTGCATGGCAAGTAGACATGCACAAATGAGCTCTGATCCAGGGATGCAGGTAATAGTAGCAACAAAGTACCGGGAGAGGTTGCTCTGTGAGCTGGCAAACTAAATATAAACCTAACCTGACTTGCAGGTTGCTTGCTAACCTGTATCTTCATTGGTGTGACCTGTGCTCACCAGCTAGAATCTGTTTAGTTGCTTTCAGCCTGAAACCTGGAGGCAAATTTGAGTAAGCTTTTTGCAAGTAGCTTTCCCTTCCCTATTCTGCCCTGAGTATTTATGCATGCATTCTCAATACATATTCCTTGGCAATGCTTTGTAATACAGAATTGCTTGGATTCTTCTTTCTCCTTATTTTGTATTTTTATAGCTGTAGTATTCCGTGGTTTAAGACCAGGATATCAGAAATTTGGTCATTGACATCACCAACAGGAAAGATCAGTCCCTAGAATTTCTCATTCCTGACACTGGGTTGTGCTGTTTTAAACCATGTCTTCCTTCTACAGCTAGATGATTAAAAAAAAAACCGTACCCCCCAGTGTGTTTAGGTAATGAGATTCGGCACAAGCAGTTACAGACAGTGCCAAAGGCACTGAAAATTGGGTGGGAAGCCCATCTTAGGAATCATCTTCTGCTCTCTGTTTGTGGCTCTGGTGCTTAGTGATTTGCTACAGCCATGACTGCTATTTTCCCCGTTTCTTGTTGTGCAATAAAATTCGAGGCAAAATACCATCATACCAAATGTGGCCTGGGAGGTCTGATCACTGTTTTCTAGAAGGAGTGGTGTGCTCTCTTCTTTGTCATGATCTGTTGTTCTGTTGTACAAACTTCTAGTTATTCAATGTTACAAAAACAACTACGAAAGACATTTAAAACCCTCTCTGCATATGATGACTTGTCAATATAAAAGTTTATATTCCCACAAGGTCATTACTGGCAAAAAGCTTCACTTCTGGCAATATTTCTTTCTTTGTTCAAAAAAATCTGATGTTCAGCTCAACAAACAGGTGCCCATTTCTGCTTAGTATTTAGACACATCCATTGGTGAAATCCAATACTTTGGAAAAGAAAGCATTATAAGGACAGCAGTAATGATCATGTTTTGCGTTATCATTCCTTCTGCATAATTTTCAACAGTGAAAGCTTTAACAAAGCCTTTTGAAAAATTAATCACTACTTCTATGCTGTGCATAGAGAGGATGAGTTCGGGAAAATTAAACCCTGTGAGTGTCCCACTGTTTAAAGAATGGTTATTGAAGAGTACGGAATTGAATAGGTGGTCATATCAAGGGAATATCCTTATCATTTCTACTCTCTTTGTAATCACATGTGGGATGAAAATACAATTAACCATTGTGGAGTTCTGCTTCTTTTTGTCAAAATTACTCCATTTTTACAATACAACAGTAAGCATGAACCCCATACTCAGATTCCAAATATAAATGTCAGTGAAAAGGTGAATGTTTGAGGGTGGCAATAATTAATGTGTATTTTTACTTCAATTTCTACTAAGTGCTCTAATTTTCTTGCTTTCATTATAGATCTATATTTTTAATTAACTCAAACCTAACTTCTTAATATTATAGCTCAACTTTAATAACCTTGGAAATCTTCGGACCTCCGTTGTGTTGGAGATTAGATTTCAAATTTAGAAGAGATGGCTTGGCTTTCCTATGGTAATAAACAGGGATGTGTTAAACAAAATACTGCATCACATACACCTGGCTGTGATGTTGTTCATACAGAACCTTTCAATAACTCAGTCACTCTCAATGCTTCTTATTCATATGAGTAAACTGGTTAGTGCCTGCCACAAACCATAAAATGCTGGAGAGAATAATATTAATATACCTATAGAAAGTAAGCTTTACCAACATGTTTTAGATATAAATTGCAGAGAAATTCACATACATTCACTCTGTAACATACACCATGACACACCCACCAGAGTAAAATGGTGTCAGTGGCTGTTCGTTAGCAGTTGAGGGTCTCTTTCATTGTCCATCCAACACCTGTTGCGAGGTTTGAGTGGAGGAAGAGGTAGACATTTGGGAAGTTAGTGACAGAGATTAAATGACTTTCCCCTTTCTCCTACAATATTCAGTGAACTTCCTCTTAAAACACCCTGAAAAGAAAAAGAGCAAGGGAAGACAGCTGTGCTCACAGACATGCACATGTCTTTCTTACAGAACCCAACTTCATCTGCAAGGGCTGGATCTTAAGTATCTGCCTCAAGATATGCCTCCAGGGTGTGAAAGTCTTTACAACATGTATCTTGTCCTTTGGCCAGCTAAAAAAACATACTTAAGCAAAAAAAAAGAACATAATCTCATTTCCATCTATGCTCTCTAAGAAAGGAACGGCAAAAGTATTTTTTGCTGTTTGAGGCTTGAAAATAGCTTTTCAGTCCTAAGCACAAAACAGATCGCAGAGATTGTAAAATATTAGACCCTCTGAGAGATCACACCCTTTTTTCTATGTAGCTGGTAAGCTTTGTCTGATGCCTGGAAAAGGTTCACAGGCTGGCCTGAGGGTGGCTGGAGGGCAGCACACAGGAGGTCCAGCCTCTCTGGGAGCCCAACTTAAGTGCTTCTATACGAATGCACGTAGTATGGGGAATAAACAAGAGGAGCTGGAGATGTGTGCACACCTGCAGGGGTATGATCTTATTGACATTACAGAGATGTGGTGGGATGCATCCTACAACTGGAGTGTTGGAATGCAGGGATACAGGCTCTTTAGGAAGGACAGGTTGCCCTCTGTGTCAAAGACCAGCTGGAGTGCATGGCATTCCACCTGGGGTTAGATGAGGAGCCAACAGAGAGCTTGTGGGTCACGATCAAAAGGAGGGCAGGGACAGGGGACATTGTAGTGGGGGTCTGCTACAGACCACCTGACCAGGGAGAGCAAGTGGATGAGGCCCTCTACAGGTAGATAGGAGCAGCCTCACGCTCAAAGCCCTGATCCTCGTAGGAGATTTCAGCCATCCTGATATCTGTTGGAAGAACAACACAGCCCAGCACAGGCAGGCCAGGAAGTTCCTGGAATGTGTCAATGACAACTTCCTTCTCCAAGTGACAGAGGAGACAAACAGGAGAGGGGCTATGCTGGACCTTGTTCTCACCAACAAGGAAGGGCTGGTGGGGAATGTGGAACTCAAGGGCAGCCTGGGATGCAGCGACCATGAGATGGTGGAGTTCAAGATCCTCAGGGCAGTGAGGAGGGTGCACAGCAAACTCACTACCCTGGACTTTAGGAGAGCGGACTTCGGCCTCTTCAGGGACCTGCTTGGAAGAGTCCCATGGGATAAAGCCCTGGAGGGAAGAGGGGCCCAAGCAAGCTGGCTAATATTCAAGGCTCACTTAGTCCAGGCTCAGGGGTGATGCATCCCAACAAAGAGGAAGGCAGGCAAAAATGCCAGGAGGCCTGCATGGATGAACAAGGAACTCCTGAGCAAGCTCAAACAAAAAAAGGAAGGCTACAGAGGGTGGAAGCAAGGACAGGTAGCCTGGGGACAATACAGAGACACTGTCCGTGAAGCCAGAGATCAGGTTAGGAAAGCTAAAGCCCTAACAGAATTAAATATGGCCAAGGACGTTAAGGGTAACAGGAAGAACTTCTATAGGTATGTCAGCGATCAAAGGAGGACTGGGGAAAATGTGGGCCCCCTCCAGAAGAAATTGGGAGACCTGACGACCCAGGATGTAGAGAAGGCTGAGGTACTTATCAAGTTCTTTACCTCAGTCTTCACTGGCAAGAGCTCAAGCCACACTGTCCAAGTTGCAGAAGGCAAAGGCAGTGACTGGGAGAAGGAAGAACTGCCCGCTGTAGGAGAAGATCAGGTTTGAGACCATCTAAAGAACCTGAAGGTGCACAAGTCCATGGGACCTGATGAGATACATCCACAGGTCCTGAGTGAACGGGCTGAAAGAGGACAGGCTGAAATGAGGACAGGCTGAAAGAGTTGGGGTTGTTCAGCCTGGAGAAGAGAATGCTCCGAGGAGACTTAATAGCAGCCTTCCAGTACCTGAAGGGGGCTACAGGAGAGATGGGGAGGCAGTCTTTGTCAGGGAGTGGAGTGAGAGGAGAAGGAGTAACGGGTATAAGCTAAAAGAAGGTAAATTTAGACTAGAAATTAGGATGAAATTTTTCACTATGAGGGTGGTGAGACACTGGAACAGGTTGCCCAGGGAAGGTGGATGCCCCATCCCTGGAGGTGTTCAAGACCAGGCTGGATGAGGCTTTGAGCAACCTGGTCTAGTGGAGGGTCTCCCTGCCCATAGCAGGGGGGTTGGAACTTGACTATCTTTAAGGTCCTTTCCAACCCTAACCATTCTATGATCCTATGATCCTATGATCCTATGATTCTATGATTCTATGATTCTATGCTGTGCTTACAATTATAGTGAGGCTCTTGCAAGTAACTTAGTAACTTGAAGAGCTGAATGAATGAATGAACAAATGAATATAAATGCAGTGGTAGCATAGCTCAGTAAATTCACCTCAATGCTTCAAGTCTATTACTTGTTCGGCTGAATGACTTTGAGAAAATTATAAAACAACCAGTGTTGGATTAGGCATATTCTGCTGAAGACCCTTGCACTCTCGAGAAGATCATGATTCTCCAAGGTGAAAGTCTGCAATAAGGAGAAAGAAATACAGATCCAGAATGAGACTGGTGGTATCAGTGTCGTTGTGGCACGATGAAGTACTTTCCAGTTCCAGCTGTCCATTGTAAATAGCAATCTCCTGTGTTAACACAGTGCAGTTAGTGTGTTCCAACTCACTCTCTGAGAAACTGTGTTGCCACATCTCCACAGAAAGCTATGGGGAGCATGTTATGGTTTGAGCCTGAAGACTTTCTTCCAGTTGTCACTTCCAATAAGGTAATAATTCATACCCAACGAATTCAAGAGGAGTGACTGCTCATTTCTTTCTTTTAATCATAAATTTTGCCATGATTTTAGTTTAGGTTGTACTCCAGGCCAATGCCTAAAAACTTCTATCTTGGTTTGATGGGAGTTTAACAAAGAGCTTAAGACTGTTGGAGCTCTGCTTGGTTTTGGATCAGAGTCTAGTTTAGTGCTGAGTCACATGTGACTAAGGATGTCCAATTCTGTCTCAAATATTTAAGTTTTACTTGCTTTAATTTATGTAAAAAAATTGAAAAAGCAGCAGACAGACAATACAAGCATGCTGATATACTTGATTGTGTCTCAGCACAAATTCTGGAATGATGCTTTTAACCACATGAAGCTATTTTTCTATTACTATTTTTCTTTCTACAAAAGGACATACAATACAGTTCAGGAGGACAATGTGCTACAGTTTATTGCTGAAGTGGAAATAACACTGGAAGTTCAACAGCTAATTTAGCTTGCTACTCGTTAGGGGTAATTTAAGGTTCTTGACCTCTTTTTTTGGTAATTGATTTATCATCAACAAAGTGTTTGGGCAAAATGATGGCCATCACTGGGGAAAATATGTAAATGACAGATGTTACTTAGATTCATCATCTCCTATCTAGACAAGACAAGCTGTTAGGTGAAAGACGTCATGCTGAGGCTTTGCACTGTGCTAGGCACATGGGTCAGCTCTGAGCTCTTGGTACTGATGCAATATGAACAGCAGCAGTAATACATTCTTCCTTTTGGCATTAGGATTTTAGGTCTAGAATGAGAAAAAGTACAGTTATTTTCCCAGTCTAATCCTGAAGCAGAGCATTAGCAAGGCTTTCAAAAGTCCCAGTAAACTTAAGCCAATGGGAAGCATAGCTAAAAAAATCCCATTCATTATTTATAGCTTTATATGTCTCTCTGGATAAAGTAAAAGTCACTTTCAGTATGAGCAATCACAGTCAGTATCGCTGAAATACAGTCAACACATTGGCAACATACCTTCAAAGTAAACTTTAATAAGTATAAAAGTTTCAGGATAAACATCAGAGCAAGGCTGAGCTTTGCTTCACTCTGAAAAGTCATTCGTCTAATGGCTGTGTCTCTGAATCAGATATTTTAATCCTCTTAAATGACTTAAAGCAATCTATGCTGAGAGTAACTCTGCCATTTCTATATTTAACTAATGGCAAAATTTTAACAGAAAATTCACACTGTTCACAAAATTCTGGCCATGAAGTCTCTTAATGAGAGAACTTTGTCCACTTTACTGAGAACCAAGGAAATAAGACTTTTACAGTTTAGGTTAAGACTTTTGAAGATGGGTGATGGATTTCCTTACCTTTGAAAAATCTGACTTATTTGATATATATTTAAGCAAAACAAAATATAAAACTACATGGACTTCTCAGTCAGGTATCTCTATGCTTGAGAGATCAGGCTCCTACCTCTATAAGCTTTTTAATTTCTCAGATATTAACATGGAAGTCAAAAATGCAGTGATGAATATAGAATAATTACTATGGCAGTAAATTCCATTACCATCTCACTTTGCCCCCAGAGCCAAATGATAATAAGTAGACACAGGCATGCTACCATGCTCAGACTAATGGATTTTACTCAAGTACCTGTGCACCCTTTGTCACGTCCACGTTGCTTGTGAACGTTGACATGCGCATTTTTTTTGCCAGAATAGATAAATGGCAAGTAGGACAGATTCAACTTCTAATGCACAGCCAGCCTTGCATGTAAAATTTTCCTGCAGTCACTGGTGGAACAGAGCAACAATTTTTCTAGTAGCATTTTCTTGGTTACACTGTCACTGTACAGACTTTACTGCCACTTAAAATAGCAGTGTATGCCAGACTCCCGACCTGCCAACTAGGACAGCGGTCCTTTGATTTTGCACCATTGATACACGAATGTCATACTGTTATTTTTAAACACTTAGAATGTACCATGCCACCCAATCTGGTATTAACAAAACTTGCTGAGGAGATTTCTTTTCTTCTGCTGCTCCAGTGGAGCAGTTCGTGCTGCTTTTTCCTGTCTCTATCAGAGCACTAGCATTTGAGATATAACCAGGAAAAATGGGGTTTTGTTTAAAAATAGACTTGAGTTTAGATTTTTTAAAGTATTGTTATTAACAATTGTTGGAAATAGCAGATACCTTTGCCAGTATAAAACAAATAAGGTCAAATAAGTTTAAAGGAGAACAATTTTCCCCTTTTTGAGAGAGTACCAGCTTGGCAATGGAAACAGTACAGCATTCAAAGAAAAAGATGTAGCCTTTTTTTCTCCTTACTGAAGCCTCAAGATGCTTCAGAGATTTTACACATCAGCCTTTGAAAATAATGTACATAATCACTCAAATACAGACCCACAATGTATTTACATAATTTGAATGATATACCCAGACAATTCCTGACCATTGATTCACGGCCAGATCTGATTAGGTTAACTTGTAGTGACTTTATCAGCTGAACCATAATACAGAGCCCCCCTTTCTCCTCAATTGAAGAAGTCAAATAACCCCAACACCTAGAACTGGTGTATGACTGATGGGGCTAAACACTTTAGCGAGCCTGACCTCAGCCCCATCTGTGGCACGTGCAGCACACTCAGCTTGGTTTCCAAAAGTGGCATCCTCAGATGCACTGAGTCATCTCTGAACCTGTGGGTGAAGATGATAGCAATGACAGTGCTCCTGGAAACATTTCCAGCTTCCCACTCAGTGAACGAAATTCCCTGTTTTGTTTGCCATGCACTAAGAGAGGTTACACTGAACCTCAGGGGAAGGAGGCTCTGGAAGGCTGACATTTTCAGCAAAAAATGTATGTTTTTCTTCCCATGTTGGAGAGGTTTTGAAGCTTTCACCCATTCATCCTACATGCAGCTCTGTCTTCCAGCCTTAAGCAACAGAATAACTCCTCAGAGGTTAGTGCTCCTGCTGAAAGAACTGTCTCCATTTTGCATGGATCTGTGCTCCTGTTGGGGTCAGTGAAGGGAATTTATCACACAAAAAGTCCAAAACCACCTTTCTTCCCTTGGCCTGTATGCCCCCACCACCCTCCCCATTTACAATGCTAGGGACCCACATCATGGTAAACAGCAGCTGTTCAGGGACCACACTGTGCACCTTGCAGGAGTTGAAGATAAGGTATCTGCGTGTGACGGGGCAGATAGGCATCTCTGGAGAGGGAGAGATGAACTGCAGAGAGAGACCTTGTTACCGTCCCTCACAGCCTCCTACAATCCTCTCAAAATCATCCCTCCCAAACATCCGAGGAGTCTCATGAAATGGGTCGCAAATCTCATTACAAGGAACCTTGGACTACAGTAGTGGTTGATCTTTTTTCCACTGTCTTGGCGAGGATGGCAAGTCCTATGTGCCAGCTTTTCCTGTAGCAGCAGTGGTTCCCTTTCTCCTGCCTTCCAATATTTCTGGTGACAGTTCTGCCTGCCGGGTTTGAGGATGGCTCCTTCTGATGCAGCAGTCTCAGCAGTGTCAGTTCCATGCTTTAAGGCATTCTTGCCAGCAGCATCATGGAGCCGCTCAGCTCCCTATGGACAAAAAAGACAGTTTGCAAATCACCATTCTAGGTTTTAATAGTGCACTCAGGCCACTTGCAAACATAGGACTTGTAAATGAATCACTGAAGCACATTAAAACCTCCAGGGACTGTAGGAATGTAGGCAGAACTGCAGCAATAAAAAAAAACACATACCCTGTCATTTTACAGTCTCTACAGTTTTTGTTACCCCTCAAACTGGAAAACTTACTTGAAAAATGTTGTTTTGTTTTGTTTTTTATTTTTTGTATAGACAAACAAACTGCAGCCCTTATGCGTCTTTCTTGGAACAGTGCTTCCCAATGAGAAGTTTGGAATGTGATCCTCTCGCATCAGTTTCCCCTCAGCTATGCCTGACTCAGTTGTGAAACTTAAAGGGTCAGGTATTTTTTTAGCCAGCTTTACAAGGAAATAATTCAATTGAATGTGAAATGCTGTATTATTGAGGTTTAGATCACGTATGGTACTAACATACAAGTGACTTCAGTACCCATCATGCCTTGACAGTGGACACCCACATAAACTTTCAATATACAGATGTGCTCTGCTGAGACACTGAACGAAATAACAGAATCGTAGAAACATAGAATGGCTTGGGTTGGAAGGGACTTTAACGATCACCAAGTTCCAACCCCCCTGCCATGGGCAGGGACACCCTCCACTAGCCCAGGTTGCTCAAAGCCTCATCCAGCCTGGCCTTGAACCCCTCCAGGGATGGGGCATCCACAGCTTCCCTGGGCAACCTGTTCCAGTGTCTCACCACCCTCACAGTGAAAAATGTCTTCCTAATGTCTAGTCTAAATCTACCCTCTTTTAGCTTATACCCGTTACTCCTTGTCCTCTCACTCCACTCCCTGATAAAGAGTGCCTCCCCGTCTCTCCTGTAGGCCCCCTTCAGGTACTGGAAGGCTGCTATTAAGTCTCCTCGGAGCCTTCTCTTCTCCAGTCTGAACAACCCCAATTCTTTCAGCCTGTCCTCATAGGGGAGGTGCTCCAGTGCTCTAATTTTGTGGCTCTCCTCTGGACTCTCTCCAACAGGTCCAGGTCTTTTTTGTGTTGGGGGCCCCACATCTGAACACAGTACTCCAGGTGGGGTCTCACAAGAGCAGAGTAGAGGGGGAGAATCACCTCCTTTGACCTGCTGCTAATGCTTCTTTTGACGTAGCCCAGGACACGGTTGGCTTTCTGGGCTGCAAGCGCACACTGCCGGCTCATATTGAGCTTCTCATCCACCAATACCCCCAAGTCCTTCTCCTCAGAGCTGCTCTCTATCCGTTCTCCGCCCAGCCTGTATTTGTGCTTGGGATTACCTTGATCCATGAGCAGGACTTGCACTTGGCCTTGTTAAATTTCATGAGGTTTGCATGGGCCCACCTCTCCAGCCTGTCAAGGTCCCTCCGGATGGCATCCCTTCCCTCCAGCGTGTCCACCACACCACACAGCTTGGTATCATCAGCAAACTTGCTGAGGGTGCACTCCATCCCACTGTCCATGTCTCCAACAAAGATGTTAAACAACACTGGTCCCAGTACTGACCCCTGTGGAACACCAGTTGTCACCGGTCTCCACTTGGACATTGAGCCATTGACCACAACTCTCTGAGTGTGGCCGTCTAGCCAATTCCTTATCCAGCGAGTGGTCCTTCTGTCAAATCCATGTCCCACCAACTTAGAGACAAGGATGTCATGTGGGACTGTGTCAAAGGCTTTGCACAAGTCCAGGTAGATAATGTCAGTTGCCCTTCCTCTATCCACCAGTGCCGTGGCTCTGTCATAGAAGGCCACCAAATTTGTCAGGCACGATTTTCCTTGGTAAAGCCCTGTTGGTTGTCACTAACCGCCTGCTTGTTTTCCATGTGCCTTAGCATAGATTCCAGGAGGATTTGCTCCGTGATCTTGACAGGCACAGAGGTGAGACTGACCTGCTGTAGTTCCTTGGGTCTTCCTTATTTACTTTTTTAAAAATGGGGGTTATATTTCGCCTTTTCCAGTCTGCAGGAACTTCACCAGAGTGCCACAACTTCTCGAATATGATGGATAGTGGTTTCGCAACTTCATCTGCCAGTTCCTTCAGGACCCATGGATATATCTCATCAGGTCCCATGGACTTGTGCAACTTCAGGTTCTTTAGATGGTCTCAAACCTGATCTTCTCCTACAGCTGGCAGTTCTTCCTTCTCCCAGTCACTGCCTTTGCCTTCTGCAACTTGGACAGTGTGGCTTGAGCTCTTGCCAGTGAAGACTGAGGTAAAGAACTCATTAAGCACCTCAGCCTTCTCTATATTCTGGGTTGTCAGGTCTCCCAATTTCTTCTGGAGGGGGCCCACATTTTCCCCAGTCCTCCTTTGATCACTGACATACCTATAGAAGTTATTCCTGTTACCCTTAACGTCCTTGGCCATATTTAATTCTGTTAGGGCTTTAGCTTTCCTAACCTGATCTCTGGCTTCACGGACAGTGTCTCTGTATTGTCCCCAGGCTACCTGTCCTTGCTTCCACCCTCTGTAGGCTTCCTTTTTTTGTTTGAGCTTGCTCAGGAGTTCCTTGTTCATCCATGCAGGCCTCCTGGCATTTTTGCCTGCCTTCCTCTTTGTTGGGATGCATCACCCCTGAGCCTGGACTAAGTGAGCCTTGAATATTAGCCAGCTTGCTTGGGCCCCTCTTCCCTCCGGGGTTTTATCCCATGGGACTCTTCCAAGCAGGTCCCTGAAGAGGCCAAAGTCCGCTCTCCTAAAATCCAGGGTAGTGAGTTTGCTGTGCACCCTCCTCACTGCCCTGAGGATCTTGAACTCCACCATCTCGTGGTCGCTGAATCCCAGGCTGCCCTTGAGTTCCACATTCCCCACCAGCCCTTCCTTGTTGGTGAGAACAAAGCCAGGCAAAGCCCCTCTCCTGGTTGGCTCCTCTATCACTTGGAGAAGGTAGTTGTCATCAACACATTCCAGGAACTTCCTGGCCTGCCTATGCTGTGCTGTGTTGTTCTTCCAACAGATATCAGGGTGGTTGAAATCTCCCATGAGGATCAGGGCTTGTGGGCATGAGGCTGCTCCTATCTGCCTGTAGAGGGCCTCATCCACTTGCTCTCCCTGGTCAGGTGGTCTGTAGCAGATCCCCACTACAATGTCCCCTGTTCCTGCCCTCCTTTTGATCGTGACCCACAAGCTCTCTGTTGGCTCCTCATCTAACCCCAGGTGGAGCTCCATGCACTCCAGCTGGTCTTTGACCTAGAGGGCAACACCCCCTCCTTGTCTCCCCTGCCTGTCCTTCCTAAAGAGCCTGTATCCCTGCATTCCACCACTCCAGTCGTACGCTCCATCCCACCACATCTCTGTAATGCCAATAAGATCATACCCCTGCAGGTGTGCACACATCTCCAGCTCCTCTTGTTTATTCCCCATACTACGTGCATTCGTATAGAAGCACTTAAGTTGGGCTCCAAGAGAGGCTGGAGCTCCTGTGTGCTGCTCTCCAGCCACCCTCATGCCAGCCTGTGAACCTTTTCCAGGCTCTGGACATTTGTTGCTGGCTTTTCTGTCATTGGAGTGGTAAGAATGCGATGGATTAAGTCTCCCCTTCCCTGGCAATATTAGTTATTAATACTCAGGGCTACGTCTTCTCTCTCTTAAGTAGGGAGCTTCTCACTCTTGGTCAGCTATTTAGTGCTGATGGAGGAAATACACAGAAGCATTAATGTAAACAGACTTATACGGCAGCAGTAACTAGGCTTCGTGAAGTAAGCGTTGGTGCTTAATGTTCCATGTGACCCGCAGAAATGTAGGTTACTCCGGAGAGAGTACTCTCAGATGTTCTCTGTTGTACAGAAAAACACTGGATGACAGAATTCCTACTCAGCAAAGCAAAAGGGGTAGAGGATATCGTACTTAGACTCCCTTTAGAAAATATGCCATGGGTATAAAAGTTCTCAGTGCTTGTGCTTTACCCACAGGGCTTAATTAAATCTGATGAAGGTTAATAATGAGGAATAGGTAAATCTCAAAGTTTACAACATCTAGATTTTATCTGAATAAGCACCTCTTTTGTCAGAGGCCAATTATTCTGCTTTCCTAAACGGAGATTAATTGGGTGACCACCTCCCAGGGCAAATGGCCTAGTGACCCCTCTGCTCGGCTTTGAAAGGGCTGTCCTCCAGGATGCACCATGAAATTCTTAACTGCAATCTGCTGCTTTTTAGTTCTCAGGGGAAGGATTTCATAGCATTGCTGTGTCTGGTGAATGAGTTTTCTCAAACACCTAGCAGATTTAAAGCATGTCATTTAGACGACAAGGGCTACTGTGTCCTTCTGCACCAGCACAAGGGAATGGGCTGTCCTCTTTCCCTGGGAAGGGCCTTGCCTTCAAGCATTCTCATAAGTGATTTCTTTTCTAATCAAATGGGTTTTAGTAAACCTGTTTAAATTCATTGCTTCCCTTGAATGTATAATGCAGAATGCCAGAAAGCAGTTGGTGTCACTAGCCTCTGTCCTGGGCACTTAGTACTTTCATCCATAAAGCACTTCACAAACATCAGCTAATCCTCGTAATGTTCTTATGAGGTCTTATAAGTAAAGCATTAGAGCTAGGCAAATAACTCCTACCAACAGTTTCAAGAATTAAACCGTTTTTTTGCATGTAAACTATTGCCAATACCTGTTGTAATAGTTTCTTTTTCCCCTTGAGTCCCCAGCTGTCTGCTGTTTGCATAACACGTGGTAGTGGGCGCTCTGGTGCTCTTCCTCCAGAGACATGGCACTATTTGATCCCTTAATCACATATGGAAATTTTATCCTTCAAAAGTGGATACTGCCAGTGGCTCTTGTTCAAATTCTTTGGCAAATCTTCTACATCATCTTAGGCACAGTTTCGTGGATCGGTTGAAGAACTGCATGCTGTCCAGTGAGGAATTTCCCACTGACCCCTCCCATTTTCCACCCTGCTCATGGCCATGCCTTCCCACCACTTGTCTGGGGATCACCAGACCTGTCTGTGAACTGCCATGGACCTCCTTGACAGCAGAAAGCAAAAGTAGTGACAACCCTGGCTAGCTCTCTGCTCTGTTAGCATGATAAATGGAAAAGAGTGAGGAGTGCCAGAGCTGGCACGAGGGCAAACTGGAGACCTGGGTGGTCAGGAGAGAAGCCAGGGAGTGATGAAGGCAGGACCAACAGTGAGGTAGGAAGACATTGACCCTTTTGACTGTGTCTCCCAGTCAGTTCCCTTGTGTGGCAATGGGAACACATGACACATTCGTATTGCTTCCTTCACACTGATGGGATTCAGTGGTCTTAGTGTTGGAGAGAATAATGAAGAGGGAAATAAAGTAAGAACAAAAAAGGGAAAGGATTATTATAATACCTGACCAAAGAGTTTATTTTCTCCTTTATTAGAAGCAGGAAATCATGTATAGTACTTAATTTTTTTATTTAAGGAAACATTGGCATCTGCTGTTTTCCTATGATCAGTCCATGCCCTCAAGCCTTTGCATTGCACCATTGCTGGTAGTCCTCAGACAGTGAATGCATGAATGCAAGACAGATGGGACAGTCCAGAGCTGAAGAAAGAAGAAAGTAGTGAAGTGGGTAATTTCGTAACAACTCCTCATCGTGTTGTGAATATAATTGAAAATCCAACATGTAGTTATGCATAATGTGAGGCCAAATAACTATCATCTATTGCTCTCTTTAGGTTTTTGCATTAAATTTCATTTACTTTTCTAGCTTATCAGCATAAATGCATGCAGAAAGTAATTTTATAAATCCTACAGCCATTACACGACAGGAGAGTACTCAAATATGTTGCTCTGGATTGATTGCCTTGTTTTGGAAAGCACTTGTATATGAAATATTTGATGAACAATAACAATACAAAGGTGGCAAACGAACCCAAAAGAAGAAATAACTCTGAAGGAAATAGAGTGCAGCACATAAAGTGCATAAATATAAAAGAGCTTTTGTCTCCAGGAAAAAATGGTGAATCTTGTTAGTCAGTTGACTCATAGTCAGATCAGATTGTTAGAAGTTTTATGATTTGATTCAGCAAGTTGCTTAAACATGTCCCCCCACATATGAGTAATCCCACTGGGACTACTTATATATATTTAAGTTAAGCGTGTATTTAAATCTTTTGCTGAATCAGGACCTTCTGAAAGATATGGCACATAAGCACTGAGTAACACTTCTTGGTGCGATGCTAAAACAGCCGTATGTTCTGTGCCAGATGCAATTCTTAAAATTCCTTCATCTGGTCACATATATACGTTCTGGTTTTTGTCTGCATTAGCAACATCTGCAAGTTTTGCTCCTTTTAGCTGGGAGTGAATCCAGTACTCTATTTTGGGAATAACTTTGCTGCCAAAACACCCCTAGCAAACTACCTCCATTCATAACAGAAGAGTACATATTCTGTTCTTCTAAACTTTTCTTAATTATAAACAGCTTAGAACTCTTTGAATGGTACTATTAAGTCATTGGATCTCACTCTTTTTTCGCTAATTACTAACATTATTTCTATTTTGGGGGGGGGGGGTATATTTTCATTTTTGGAACTCAAACAGATTTTCTCCTATAAAGCCAAGTTTCATCATTATTCTCTGCTAAAGGCTGAATTTTCAAGCATGCCAATACAGCTGGCATGACATTGGCCTTCCTAATTCAAGGACACAAAGGATTACCCTAAACCATAAGCAGAAAAGATCCACATTTGCTCTGTTAATCAAGGTTTTTCTCTTTTCTCAAATGTGATTCCTACTTGCCTCACAGCTAGATCTCTCAGTAACTCAGTGTTTCCTGGAAGCCCTTTGGTCGGTAAGAGCTGAGCATTGAATGAAGCAGTTCGTCACCCGCCACACTATTTTCAGAGCAAATGAATGGGAACAAAATAATGCAGAGCAGGAACTGTCAATAATTCACCCAGCAGTGACCGCTGACATATAAGGTATCACCAGAACAACTTCAGCAAAATTCCATCATTTCAATTCATAAGGAGCAACAGGCTCTCTTTCTCTCAGCTCTTGCTTCCTCCACAGATTTTTCTCCAACTAAAAAAAAAAAAAAAATTAGAAAATGTTTTGGGAACCAGAGTGCAGTGCTTTCCCTGTAAAACACCTGGAATTGTAATGGTTGGTGTGGCAGGATTGATGGGGGTTCTGGATTCAGGAACAGAAAGAAACAACGTAGCAGGAATTTCCTAGGGCAGAGGAAGAAAAAGGCTTGGCTTTCAACATCTCTCTCTTGCTCTCTTTTTCTCTCTCAACTGTTTGAGTCTCTGATTGCCTAAGAAGAATAAGATTGTGATTGTATTTGTCTTTTTCACAGTGGGGAACTAACAGTGCATTAGTTTGCTGCCTTGTTGTCACCAAATTCACAGAATCTTTGTCAAATTTTATCGAAATTCAGAAATGGATTAGAAAGCATGATGCAGCTTGTACCTACACATGCATAACGAGCAATGAAACAAGCTTCATTTCAGTGGGACATCAAGCTCAAATCCTCCCACTCAGTGAGATGTCTCTGAGATTTTAGTCTTGGAATTGAGACGGTCAGGACTGGCATAGAGAAAAATTCCAGAACCAAAACCAAATAGAAAATGTCAACTGAGGCAGCCCTTTAGTTCATAAACCAAATATTATTGATATGAAAATCCAGCGGTGAGAACAAACGTGCCACCTCACAGTGCCAGCAGGAGCATTTGCGCCACGTAGCGGGTGCGTAGGGCTGAAGGTGGCTGAGGGCAGCAGGTTCTGTCCTCCAGAGATGTCCATGGGGGACATCAGGGTGGAATTGTTTGAGGCTTTGTGCAAGCCCACAGCCCCTTACATTCCCACAAGACTTGCCCAACTGCATCCTTGTTTTCTGAGAGTCTTAGTTTAATAATGACTTTTGGACGGGGCTCGAATGAGAGATGCTTTATAATGTCCTGCAAAGTCCTGAGTGACTCCACTGAAGGTTTCATGATGTCTTTGATGAAAGAACCTGGCTATGTAAAAATCTTTCTTGATTAGTGAGGTCAGCTGATGTTGGGATGATTTGGGTGGATTTATTCCCTCTTTTAAATTCAAATTACTTCAAAATAAGTTTTCAAGACACTGTCTATAGATTAAAGGATAGGAGGAATGTGATACAGAATATTTCAGTAGATTTTCCTCAGAAAACTAATCACTTGGGATTTTAGTTCTGCTAAATGAGTTATCTGAACAGACCCCGAACCTTTAGCTGCAGTATACATCTGACCCAAGAAGTTAACGAACAAAGTCAACACCCCATAGAAGACAGTCCTCAACAAGGGCACCCTGCACCTCACGAGGAGCATCTGGGATCTTGAAAATCCAATCTTTTTCTCCCTCATGCCTCACCAACTGTCTAGGCTTCCTCCTGCAGCACCTGGGAGGCATTTTCTCATTGACACTCAGGGAACAGGAGAGGCTCAGCAGGACTTAGGAAGTCTCATAAGTGGTTAGCGTGGCTGACTGCCCATCACAGCCCTCACTCCCCAGTCCCCAGGCACTTACTGGGGTAGCTGGGCTACTGCAGGTGTGAAAGGAAGGGCTCTGCTGCAGCTGAAGAGGTGCCTGAAAACAAGAAAGATCCTCGTCAGAAGGAAAGTGTGGTGGCAGAGGAGCAGGGAACAGGGAGGCAAAGAAGTGAAAGGAGGGAGACTGTCAGCTTGAGATGTCAGAGGGAGAAGATCAGGCAGAGGAACAACAGAGGAGCTCTGCAAGCACCTGAAAAGGAGAAAGCAGGTTTAAAGATAGTCTCAAGTCTTCAGGGACCTGCTTATGCAAGTCTCAGACTCATTTTGATTTTACATCTTTTGGAAAGCCAGAGCTGTGAATAAATTGCTATACAACACTAGCCTCTTGATGTATTTTCTTTAAAGGAGAGGTTTTAGAAGAGGTATCCCTTTCACCACTTTGGTAAGGAATTGAATAATTTGAGAATGAGGGAGGGCTGCATTTAAAAATATATTTTAACAGAAAGCAGCTAGTAAATAATAAACACATCCATAGGTTTGGGCTGTCTTGTATAATAGAAATATTGAGTATATATAGGTTCAAAAAGAGTGAAAGTTTTCTGTCATAAAATTCTTTCCTGACAGTTAAAACACATTTTATGAACTGACGTTAGGGGCCTGTGTAAATCTGCTCAGGGTTCTGAGAAAGGAGAGGGTTATTAATCTGGAAAAAGTGTCTTTGCTTACAGACAACCTTAGAATCTGTTTAAAACAGGAATTTTTTATCAAGTGAATAGTATTCCCTCAGTTACCCTTAGATTAGCTTCCTTTCACGGGTACCGGGCAGAGTCAGTACAATTTCATTCCTGGTAAAAAGTTTTTACATCCCTGAACAGATGTTAAACATGATCAGCATAACATCAGTGAATTTGATGAGATTCAGCCCACACAGTTTGTTCCTCCAGAGCTGATGGAGCTTTTGCTAGCCCTTATATCCCAAACTAATAAAAAAGAAAGACTGAATGAACTCCCACGACCGAAGCAAATAAAGCCAAATACTACACAACTTTAACAAAAATAATAAGGTTTCAGTCATTAGTGAACATTGCAATTCCACTGAAATGAAATGTTCTCAGGGAGCCAAGTGCACGGCATGTTTAATTCAGTATTACTGCTGAATCTTTACTGGCTATGGAGAACCCTGTCTTCAAATGCTTGTTTCTTACTAGTCTACTCCAACCTCACATGGGGATACTGCCACTCACGTTATATTACAAAAGTACCCACTTTCAGGTAAAGTTAGAGCTGTTGTGAATCTGAATACATGCTATATTGATTTGGTGATTTCAAATTTGAGCCTATAGATCTACTGATTTCTTTTATACTGTGGCATGATTTTAAATGTTTGATTGTTTAATTAGTGAAATTGAAATAATTATTTTTATACTATTTAAGCTGAGACATCATTTTCATGGTATAATTCCTATAAGGCAGGCAAATAAATGGTATTTAGCTGTTGCTTTGGATATTTGCCATTTGAGCCCACTAGTTTCCCACTCCTGATAGTTGTGCTGGTAGCTCATATAATGTTGGCTGCTGTGTAATGATGCATTTTCCTTTTTGTTTCCTCCAGGCAAAAGCTGAAGGGTATGCAAGAGGTAGAAGCACACCAGGTCACACTTCATCTCCCTGTGTTCTTCAGGCCAGAGCCACCCTAATCACAAAAGCCATCACAGAGTGGGAAGGCACCCAGCCTTTCTATTATCATCAGATCTGTAAAACCCCATGCAGAGTCTCACAGACTGGTTTCAGCACTGGTCTTGAACTTAAGCACAATAACTCCTTTGCATAAGGTGTGTGCAAGCTGCTTGGGTCTGATTCAATATGAAGCCCAGGTCCTTTTCTCCTTCTTTATCTCCCATTCCCATGCTTTTCTGTGCTTTTGTAGAGCTGTTGTCCTTCATACCTTGTGCTGAACCAGAGGAACATCCCTGGTTAGCATATGTTCAGCCCTCAGCCTCGCTCTTCTCGCCCATCCACATCGCCACCTTATATCCACAGTCAAACCTTTACACTGCTTTCCTCTCCCAATGTATCAGTGTCTTGTGCTATGCTAAAACACTTCACTTAGGTATCCCTTTCTGTTCCAACTCCACAATGGTGGCAACTGAGACATTTATGTGTTTCCTGTGGTTTAACATTTAAACTGTCTTATTTTGTGTTGCATCAGCTTCATAAAGAACTGTAAAATCTGCTTGCTGCTGCTCTATGCCCCCTCTTCCTTTGTCAGATCTTTACAAAGGCTATGGTGAATATATTCATCCTTACTGTCAAATATATATGGAGAGCAATGGTGTGGTTTTGTCTAAGTGTTATATTGCAAAAACCCCTCATTACAGAGTGGTGCTGCATCTATTACAGTTAGCATTTCCCTTTATACTAAAATCCATGAACAGAGTATCATTACAGCGAATATTTGCATAGCAGACACGAATTAATATTTTTCACTCCTTTATTCTCAGTTGTAGAATGTCCCTTTATGAAGGCTAGGTCAGGTGCAGCCCCTTGGAGGGTAAAGCAGATGGTTCCTGTCTCTCCAGCAGCTGGGCATACATGGATGGAAAAACTTTGCAAGACAGCTGAGTGTGGCATGTAGAAAAGAGTTACAGCATAGAGCTGGGACCCTGCAGCTCAGAAGGAGCAGACAGACAGACTTTGTAGGCTGGTGGAAAGGACTTCCTAGGGATCAGGGGGGATTAGTCAAGTTCATGACAAACTTAAAAAGTCACTGAGTGGACTGAAACCAAGCTTGTAATTGAAGAAGACATGTTTCTGAATGCTTTCTATTTCTATTCTGCTTGAATTGGTCATTCTGAGTTTTTTCTATTCGATTTTTTTGTTTTGGTTCAAGCTTTAACAAAACATTGCTTTCTGAGTTTCAAAGTCTTTCAGTCTCCTTTGGGGATCTCATTATAAAGAAAAGGTCTAGGCAGTTCCATTGCAAAACCTTGGCTGACTTTGGCTTCTGTCACAGTTAGGAGACACTGAATATTTCCCTTGCTTATATGCTTCAAACTGCTGATCATAATGAGTTACTTCAGTGCAATAAAAGAGGGAGTTTGGTGAAATTCAGTATTTGTACCATTTGCACAGCTTAATTGTACTAACTTACAAGGCCTGTGTGGACTGAGCTCTATTCAAAGATATGCAACAAGCAGCAATTACAGCAGCAATGCTTTCAGACTATCTGGTCTGCTTGGGATTTGGAAGTTTCTGTATTTGGCACCTCAAGAGGGGTCTTAAATCAATAGTTTATGTTCTTATCTAGATCACTAGGCCTTTGGGGCTGGCAGTAGCAAGTCTCCAGTGTCTTCTTCCACAATAACTAAGTGTAGGTAAAGCTTATTCAGCTAGGCATTGCCAGGTTATTGCTCATTGTGCCTTCAGACTGCAAATTTGCCCCTGATTTGGTGTTTGTTCCTTCTGCTGAATCCTTCAGCACTGATTTAATTTCCTGGTATTTGAGTGTTGGCCATTTCTTTGGCTTGCTTTCTGGTTTCATGCAGTTCTTGGTATTGGCAGTTGGTGCTGATGGTCCAGCCACCACCAGCTGCTCCTTCTTGTCATGCAGGCTGGTGTCTCTGCAAGGACGTCAGGATCTTGGCACATCACCCTCAGCTACACACTTCACAGGCTAGTAGGTGATAGCTAGATTTAAAACAAAACAAAAAAAATGCAAAATCTGTTTTGTTGCACATTACTGTGAAACTTCCCCACCTGGTCCATCATTAGCATATTTATGAAACATAACATATTTCAAAATAACATTCATTTTATTATGTACAAGGTTTTCTTCCCTCTTTGGGGCCCAACCCTAATGTGTAGTTGCTGATTCACTGTGAGATCAGTTTCTCAGACTGAGAAGCCATCCCATATGGGTTGACTAACTTCTAATGTGCTAGTGAAAAAGAAGTGACCAATCCTGAAATAATTAAACCAGAATTTGGTGCTTAGCTCTCAGCAAATGAAAAGAAAGGCAACCCACAGAGACTTTGTAAACATCTGGTAAAGGGAGAAATGCAATGATACAGAAGTGGGAAATGATAACAGCAATGATAATATCCAGGTGGCTCATCTGAAAATGAAATGTATGCAGTCTGCTTTTATGTGAACTAACTCCTAACTGGAGGAAAAATAATCCAAGCTAGGGATTCTGAGGAATAAAAGCAGCAAATGTGCCATGACTGGAAACAAAACAAAACTAAACAAGTAAGCTCACCTGCAGAATAAAAAGCTGTAACTGGTGTAGTGGCTGTAAGTTGACTCCTACAGGAAAGAACAAGGCAAGCGCATGATATTTCCACTGAGTGCTCTCCCAGCATCTGAAAATTTGCAGCTCTGAAGATTTCCTGAGTTTGGTAATCTTCAGTGGAGATTTATTGCAAATACTTGTTCAGCCTCCCCTTGTACCCATGTAAATTTTTTGATATCCAAAATATCTTTTGGGAAGGAGGCTGATGACTCTGCTGTATTCTGTATGAAGAGCTACCTTCTCTGGTCTGTTCGCATCAAGCTCTTATCAGCTTTGTTTCATGACCCCAGTTACATCAGTGATGCACAATATTATTACCAATTTCTATATACATATATCTGTATTTATTTACAATAGTGTTATATTTCTTTTAAAAGCCTGAATTGAGTGATATTGCTAGGAGGAAGGAGAGCTTGCTCCTGTGATGGTGGGGAAATGAGTCTGTTTCTGGGGCCAAAATTTTTGGGCCCACTGCATGGGGCAGAAAGGAACATGCAAGCACAGAACTGGGAGGCTGTGGGTCATTCAGGCAGCAGGCAGAAAAATCCTCCTGAAAAACATCCTGAGGACTAGGAGTTGCCAGGCAGATTTTGCTGCAGTTCAGAGAGTCACTGAATTGACACTGACAGTAGGTTTGAGGAAATGACTCACCTGCAAGGACACAGTGGGAAGGAGGAGTTATTTATGAACCTTTTAATGTAATTGTTGATATTTATACTCCAGCTGGCATAGTCACTTTGGATTTTCTCTCCAGAAAAAATAAGGATCTTAGTTAACACTACAGTAAAACCTGACTTCTTTGACTTTAAAGCCTTTTGTCTCAGAGGAAGGTGTGTTCATTAGAGATGAAAGCCTGGAGAGATCCACCTCTAAGCTGTGGTCAATGACTATTTCCTCAATAACAATTATTAGTTGTACTGCATCCTGCTTTACCAAAAATTGCCCAGTGTTCCCCACAAGGAGATTGCTGACATCTGTTGCTTATAGTTTTTTTCTTATGCCATCTCTGTGAAAATCTGCTCATATTAACCAAGTTATAAGCATTCAAAAAAGGCCAGTGACACATTTTCAGTGAATATTAGGATTTTTCCAAAGGCTTTGTTTGTATAGACTCTGCTCCCTCTTGAGATGGAGCATAAATTCCCTGCACTTGCATTTCTCCATTAATGAATCTGACTGGCTCATTAAAGATTAAAAGTGTTATTTTTTTCTTGCTTCTTTGCATCCCCCTTTTCTTTCATAAAATAATGTAACATTTTCACGATTTGTAGGGCCCAGCAGGCATTTTTTGTCTAGAGGCAAAACCATACTTCTCATCTGCAATCTAGCAATTAATACAAATGTCACTGATGACATTTTAAGATGGCACAAATATTTGAAGTGAAAAGTGATGATTAGGTGGTGCCAACTGAACAGAAGAGTTTTACTCTTCAGTAAGCCAGGCTTTTTCCCAAGAACCTTGTCTCCCAAATGCAGTCCCCACACTTAATCTACAGGAAGGTGAAAGGCAAGCAAAAACTTCTGAGAATTTAAAAGCAGAAACTTTGCAAAAGATGTAATGGTCATAGTGGATGAGTATTCAATAAAAGGTTCCTGAAAAATTCTGATTCTTGGTTGTAGAGATGGGGAAATATGTGGGGAGTCAGTGCTATTTCTGTGTTGTGGGAGTACAAATTGAGAAGTGTCTCACAACTGTTCCAGCACTTAACAGATCTAAACCAATCTGATACTAACTAATATTTTTTTGCTTTTATTTAAATGAGTAGTATCAAAGTGATACTTTTTCTATCTTTTCTTTTTCATACATTTCTATACATTTTTCTTTGTTACCAAGCTTTCTAAAAGTTGAGAAAGCTTTCTTCCCTTATTTGGCTACTTGCTGAAACCATGGCTACTCTTTTCCTTTTTTTTAAATTTAATCTCCATGTTTGCCACCTTGCTGGCTGCCTGTTCTTATATAAAATAAAGTGTAATTAGTATGCAGAATCTTACATGTATTCAGTTCTAGAATTCTTGAAACAATTACAAACTTTCTGTCTTCAAGACTGTGTCTTACCTTTATGCCCCATTCACATCCACCCACTCTGGGAATAATTTCTGCAATGTATCATTGTTATATCTTTACTTATGCCTACGTTTTCTCTTTAAATCTTTCACTCACATGTAAGATCTCCTGAGTCTTGAAGCTTCCATGTTGTATTCCAGTCAGTGGATGTGACTTTTTGTTTTGAGCAATAAAATAACTAATCTATCTCTTTACAACTGTGTACCTTTTTTTCTCCTTAGGTACTGTCAGTGAGGTTACCTCTAATAGCTTTATTTCTTTGCAGAGAGAGAAGCTCCACCAAATTCAGGTTAGTGCTCAGTTCTGTGCTTATCTCTGTCCTCTTCACATTCTTTGTTCCAGTCTGGAAAACACTGTTGCTTCTTGCAGGTTGACTTTTATTTTGCTTCTGCATGTTTCTAGGTTTTGTTTTATTTTGCTTTAAAACCTAGTCCACTGTGGCACAGTGAAGGAGAAAAAAAAAAAAGAGAAATCAAAACTTGTAATCTGATCTGAGTACATTCTGCAGGCTGGCAAATTTCAGTTGCTTATACTGTTATCTTTAAGCCTGTTTTCAAAAGTATTTTTTATCTCTGTTCCATGTCTCTGAGGCCCATTACAATCTGATCTCACATTAGAGACTGTACAAACCCTCCAAGCAGCCTGTCAGACTTGCTGGGCTGAAGTCTGCTATAAATGCTTCAAAAATTTCTCCCTTTTTGATTTCATGCATGGAGCCAATTATCTTGCAAACAAGTCATTCTTTCTAGGAGTGGAGTACTTTCTCTATCTGTGTCATGGCTTATTCTCTCTCACTAAATTTTACGTTGGTGAGTGAAACGTGCCCTGGATCCTGCAAATATAATTTGTTTGGCCCCAATATATTAAGATAGGTATAGACCTTCATCTTGCTATGTCTTTCAATAGTTTCATCCCCTTTTAGAAGAAAAAAAGTTCTTGCCTGAATGACTTCCAAGAGTCTGTTTTATCTGTGGCAAATGCTAGATGCATTAGTATGTTAATATGCTGTTGCATTTTGTCATTGGGCAACTTTTGTCTTTTTTTCATGGTGCTTTTTCCCCCTCTATTGAGCATCCTAGCCAATAATTATTGGTGGCAATTTATAAACAGTCAATGTCAGACCATGCAACTAATATTTGTTGAGGCTGGAGCTGGGGTGGGAGGCTGGGCTGCAGCTGCTTCATGCGTGGCTTCTTGTGCAGCTCACAAATTGGCTTTGGAGAGGATGGACCACTTTGTCAAAACTCACTGACATCCCAAACCACGCACTTCAGTGGACTCTAGAGCACAGGCACTAATGACTGCACTAGTCCACAAATACTGCATTAAGAGCTGACCAAGATCTGTAATTAGGTCAGTGTGAGGAGTGGAGACCAAGAGCCTCATCTTATCCAGTGTACCCCATTATATCCCTCTTTCAGACAAATTTAAAATAAGACTTTTTTTTCAACAAGTGAATAGACAATTAGGCAGAGTCAGGAGACATTCACTCCTCCTTAAAAATAAATTAAAAAAAAAAAACAAGAAAGAATCAAAAGAAAGGTTTTTTTCCCCGAATAAATGTTAACCATTATCTGCATAACCATCAGCAGCACAATGGCTTTGATGAGACTCAGCCCACACAGTTTGTTCCTCCAGAGCAGACCTAGTTTTCTGCCAGCCATTCTGTATTCATTACATTCCAACCTAATAAAAAAGACTGAATGAACTCTTGTGATTGATGCAAATAAAGCCAAATGCTGCTACAGAAGAAATAAGATTTCAGTCATTATCAGTCACTGTTATTCTGCTGAGAGTAATATTCTCAGCAAATCTCATGCAAAATATACCTAAGCCACAACTTTTCTTTTTTTTTTTTTTTTTTTTTTTTTTTTTTTAATGCCTAGATTTCCATGTCACACAAATTATTCTGTAGTATGTACTGCTCACTGCCAGCGCCGGTATAGCCAGTTTCTTCATCTCTGTGGGTGGTTTATCTGGATTTTCTTTATAAATTGTAACATAGATACCTAGGCATTTTAGCTGGCCCTGTACAGGTCAGCTCAGGTTCAAGCGGGGTTCATATTACTAGTGGAAACTCAAGCATATACTTGTGTGATTTGAGATTTAAAAAAAAAAAAAAAAAGTAACGTAACTTTAGAAGCTATAAGCCTCTAATTCAATTCCAAAGCATGTTGTCAACTGTTTTATACTAGCCTGTAGGTTTAATGTTGGGCTGGAAAGATTTGACCAGAGGGAGACTAATACCAGTGTTGCTAACATATTGCTTTACTCATGGGTTATTTCACTTTGTATTTTATTACCAGTGGAGCGGATAGCACTGCCCATTATGAAAATTTGTGGATGTTGCCCTTGAAACTCCCCTCAGTTCCTTATAACTTTCTCAAGCTTTTGACTACTAATGTTTAAAATGTTCATGCTGATAAGGTGCCTGCCTCTGTCTGCTTTTGTAGAGTTTATTTAGGTATTTATTTTCCATACATTACAGCTCTTTTGAAGAATAATGACTGAGAAATGTAGGTGTTCCTGCTCCGGCAGGGGGATTGGACTAGATGATCTTTTGAGGTCCCTTCCGATCCCTAACATTCTGTGATTCTGTGATTCTGTGTGTTTCACGTACGCTGAAAAACAAAATGATACTTGGCAGTCTTTTTCTTTAAGCATCAGTAATTTTTATTTTCTTTTCCCCATTATCTGAAGCGAGGTCAAGAAGTTTGGTGGGGAGAGACTGTTATGAGAGGGAGGTACATCTTGTATTTGTACAAGAAGTAAGCTGTTTAAAAATGACCATTTAAATATGGTCATTGCTAACAGGTAAAATTCCCCAAACTTCCTATCTATGGTGAGCACAATCCAGTGTGATGCTGTACAATGCCTGCCAGAAAGTACAGCTGTAAGCACCAGCATATCTGCTTCATCCAGCCAACCAGACTATGGGTAACAAGATAGTTTCAGAGCTCTCTGTGCCATTGTGCTAGACCTTGCTGAAAGCAAGGGAAGAAGAAACCAAGCCAGTGGAGAAAAGAGGAGTTTTTCAGGGAGGAGGCTGGCAGGCAGTAGAAAAAAAAAAAGCTGTCATGAGTAGGATGGGAACGAACCCTGGGAACAAGGAGCAACAGAGCTGGATGAAAAAGATGAAGGAGACTGGAAAATAGAGTGAGGTCTTAGGATCCAGTGAGGAATATGGACATTCATGAGCAAAGCTGCAGGAAAAAAGAGCCCAGACTGCCCAACTTCAAAACCAGACTTCATATATGTGAGTTAAAGTGCCTTGTGACATTTGTAAGGCCTAGGTTTTCCAGTTTGTAGGAAGTTCCATGATTGGGGCTGGAGGAAATGTTCTGAAAAGGCAAAGGAAACCAAAAAATTGAAAAAAATCACTTTTCAGACTAAATTGTGAAAAAAAAAAGTCTAGTCAGGTGACAGGTTTCTCACTGTTCAAAGGGTTGGATATAGTTTTGACATTTATCCCTTGAAAAATTATTACACCATAAAATAAAATACATACAAAATAAATGACTTTGAATTACACGTATAACTGTATTATTCTGAAACTATGATAATCTAACATTTTGTAGTTAAGCAAAAAGAAAAAAAAATTCAAAGCACTCTAGCCAGTACGTTCCTCAAAATTATTTGCTTTCAATACATCATTGATTTACAAGACAAAATATTTCATATAGGAAAGCATCAACTACGTTTTGGTTCATTTTTCAGTTTCCTTGTGATGTGGAATTTGTTATGAATGAGGCTTCCTTTTCTGTAGGATACCAGCCACAGAATTTGGGAGACATGCAGGATTTGGAAGAGGTAAAAAAAAAGCCACTGCAGAAAGAAAATGCAGAAAAAGGCACCATGGAAAGAAAATTTTATAAAGTGGGTATTTCACCAGTGGTCTTTTTACTGTGTTTTCTTCATTTTCTGGATATCTGATACCTCAGGGTCTCATTTGCAGAAATAGTGATAACTTTCAAATGCTGTTGAAACCCATGGAAACTGTCTTTTGATACACTAGCAGCTATATACAGTAGAGCCTTTAAAAAGTAGGTCCAAGGTATTTCAAACAGAGCAATCAGAATTAGTGGGTATTTTTTACCTTAATCTCCCTGTGTTAGGACTTCTCATCTGTAAAATTACGATACTGATAAAGTGATGCTAATAGGTGGCAAATGCAGTTTCCCTTATTGCTAGAGTGCTGAACTGTACAACTTCAGCGGTTTTCTTTCAACACAAGTTTTCTTTTCTGGACTGAGTATGAAAGAGTAATTGCTTTCTTTCAGTGATCATAATTCTGTGGGAGAAAGTCATGTGAACAATCTCAAGCCTCTCACAGAGGAGACTTGGAAAATATTTTTAAACTACTGAGCTCAAGTCACTTAATCTTTCCTGCTTACTGCAATGTAGTGAATTTTTGAGACCAAACAGTGTAGACTTCAGCTAGCTTCGTAGTCTCAGCCGTTTATAGAGCATTTAGCTAAAAAAAAAAAAGTAACGCAATATAGTTGTTTCTTAACTTTACCATAAAATCAATAAATTTACAGGAATATTAAGAATATGTATGTGAATCTATTGTATAATGGTTAATCAATCATTCTCCATGAATGAATAAACATTTATGACCTTTATTCTCCAATTAGGTGCATACAAGCACAAGATGCAATTGCAGGAGTTCTCCAAGTAAAATATTTAACTTAAATATGAAATGAGGAACTTTTCAGATGTCTAACAATGGGAAATCAGCTCTCTGAGAAAATGTAAACCTGAAACGTGAGAAAACATTTCAATATTGTATTTCCCTCCAAATAAAAGCTTCTGTGAGCTGATAAAAATATAAATTATATCCAATGTCATTGCTATTATTTTTCTTCTTATTCTGTCTGTGCAATGCATTGCAACTATCGATAACAACTGAAATCATGAGAAGAAAAGCTAATTTGTGTTTATCTGGCTTCTCAGTTGCACAAATTTCTGTAAGGTACAGCTTAAATCTTTTACAAGTACAGTCCATATTTTCTACAGTAAGCAATGAAGCTGGAGGCTTGATTACTTCTGACTTAGCTCCCAGCCCTTATCTTTTTCTTTCTGCTGTATCGTTGTGGCTGCCTTTTAAAAATTTCTTTTGGATTTGTGTCAACACTGCTGGTACCATGTAAAGATTAGTAATAACTCAGAGCAGCCTTGTTAACTAGAGCAACAATAAGGGCTCATTCTTCAACTCTCAGCAGTTAGGAGGGGACCAGGTGGCACTTTACCTTAGAAGTGTTTACCTCTCTCAGCGTATGGAAGCACAGGGCTATTACAGAGTCTCCCCATCATGTCCAGGGCTGGCTAGTGTTGCAGCACAGTCAGAGAGCTGCAGAGGTTGCTAGTCCATTCTCATGTGATACAACCATCCTGATTCACTGAATGGGAGGACAACATCCATCTTAGCTAGTCCGTCCTGCTCCCCTGGTAAAAGTGCACAGGAGCGCACTTTGTTTCGTCTGATCTGCTCCTTTTTTCAAGAAACACCTTTTATTACTTTTATTATTTATTTTTATTATTTAGGGTGGTTCTCTGAGGGCCAGACATGAGACACTTTGTTCCACTTCCAGGGGAGGTCTGTGTCTCTCCATGAGCTGCTCAGTGCAGTCCTGTTAAAATTTTCTTCCGTCAGGAAACTGCCTGTACCCAGCAAAAGCAAAACACAGTGCAAGTGCCAGCCAAAAGACCGACCACCTATTTCAATTCACGCTATGACCCACTGACAGCATCCTGGCAGTGCCAGGGAGGTATGAACAGATCTATTTTCTTTCAGTGCACTCTGAGGTCCATTCACACCTGCAGCAGAACATAAAGCATCCTCAGGGCAAATGAAAATTAAGGCCATTACCTCTGTGCATGACAGTCCCTTCACGACACATTTTTCATCTCTCAGTTCTTTGTGAAGAGCCTTCACATGCCTCGACGACTCTGGAAAAAAAAGCAGGGAGGCCCTGTAAGGAAAACAGGGTTCTGTAGTCATCTCACTGTGAACAAAGAGAGCTTGTTAAGACCAAGTCATTCTTGTTTTGCCCGCATATTTTGGTACGGTTGAAGTAATTTCTTTAAAAAGTCAACTGGTAGCTGAAACGGTTTTCTCTTGATGGAACTGGGCTGGAGCTGATCACTAGGATGAATCTTTATTACATTTATAAGGAAAACTAAGTGAGTGAAGCGGAGATGGGAGAGTGAGAAACAGAGGATCCATAAATTGCCTCCTCCTCTGGCAATTTACACCAACTGACACAAACAGTAGCTGCTTCAGACCTCAATCCTTTTTCTTTCACTGTCTTCACATGGGAGAAAACAGAGAAGGGAGGGTACCCCACAACAGCAGTGGGATTGAGTCAATCCTAAGCAGGAGGCAAGTGCTGAGCTTGCCCTGGGCTCAGAGACATACTCCAAACACATCAGGCTCTCATTCATCCCCCCGGCACCCTTTCCCTCTGCAACCAGGCTATGCTGTAGGTGTGTCAATGATCCTTTTCTGAAGAGCTGCTTGTTTAAAATGCTTGGTGGTGCTTACTGCTCTCAAGCAGGCAAGTATTGCTTGATTTTGAGCAGCTCCCAATCGTAGTTTAGGTTCTGCTGCTTGTGTGACATGTGCTGAAGTTTCAAGCTCAGTGAGGACCCCAAAAATTTCAGCCAATCTCCTTTCTCATGACCTAGCTGTTGTTCTGGGCTGTTATTAGTAGAATTTCAGGGGCTGATTAGCCTTCAATGGATATATTCCAACTAGGACAATGTTTTCTAAACTGCCTATATATATGCAAAGAACACTGAAGAGTTTTTTAGCCTTCTGCAGATTTTCTGTTCTGTTCCTTTACCCCATCAAATTTCTATTTCTGCCAATGTTCTTCTGCCTCTTTCCATCATTTTGACACTGCTAGCTACAGAAAGGAATTGAGTAGGATGCTTATCTCTGAACTAACAGCGTGAAAGAGCTCTTCTAGTCAATTTTACTCTTTTACAAATGCACTTCATGGAAAACAATACAGGAAAAAGAAATGCACAGGTGCATGTGTTCTGATTCCATATGAGAAAAAAAGCAGCACATTTGCATGGTATATGATTGCTGATGAATGCCTTCAGAGGTGAATACACCTGAACATGAAAATTAATGATCTGGGAAAGCAGCAGTATAATTCCTTCCAGTTTCCTATGGACCCCCTCTACATCATACCATCTTTCCTTGTCCGCTTCTCTACATTAATACAGTTAATAATCCTGATCTCACATTTATCTTTTATAGAAGAGAGTAGAGCTCTCAAGGCTAAGCTTGCACGGAGGTGCAGCTGATTCATTAATAGGGTTTAGCCAGAATACCTCTCCCTGAAAGCTCTTCCTGCAGTCATAGAAAAGGAACTTCTCTGTCCTCTGACAGTAGGTGATTTCCTCTGAGCTCTTCTCATCGGAGCTCCTGTGCCTGGCATGGAAAAATTAAATGTTCACCTCACAAAGGGGCTTGGTCCTGACTCTGTTGTTTAGTAATGTGGGTCAGGAAAACCTGAGTGTCATCACCCACACCAATAAATGCTTTATTTAGTTCAGTAATAAGTGAAACTGTGTAGCTCTCAGAGTTAAAACAGCATTTTTTGTGGTCTAGGTATTTTAGATATGTCACACCAAAGGGAGGAGTCCTGCCAGGGAAGATGACTAATGCTCTGTGGTTGGCTACTATACGGAATAATGGCCAGCAGTGGCCTAGAGGTGGATGCAGATCCCTTCAGAAAGAGGACTGAATTTAACCCATGTCTCCTACATCCATTATTTCTAGCTGTAGAGCTGTTTTCTGAAAGCAGAGGGCTGCCTCACACATCCTCTCATTTTGCATGGAGCCCAGCCAGTGAGGTGGGATCAGCAAGGCAGTACCTGGTTTGCAGACTACAGCTGCTCAGGGCATTAGCAGTGGATTTGTTGGACTTTTGCCAACAAGAATTTGAGCATCTCTGGGCTTCAGGTGTCTTCAGAGTTGGCAACTAAAGCAGGATGGAGCTTCAGTTACAACTGTAGGTGCTCTTTAGGTAGTTTGGCAGACCCTTTTGTAGATCTAGGTCTTGAGAGGCTTGCCCATTGGTGACACCAGTGGGGTTTAGGACATGTAATTACCATTGCACATTTGGGTCGTAGCCCCAAGGGTGGACTGTGCCTTGCCAAGGGACATGGTTGTGGGCAGTCATCACACCAGGGCAGGTTGACCCTGTGTATGTCACGGCTTACACACTCTGCCCAGTTGCTCTTGGGACTGTGATGTGGTGCCTCTCTGCTTAGAGAGGCTTCAAACTAGGATTCAAATAGCGAAATCGTGCAGCTCTATCACTTAAGTTTCAGCCTTTCAAAGTTACATTGATTATAATTCATTTCTATTTAATTAAGTGTATGTACCAATGCTCCCATATATAAATCCACCGGTATCATCCAACACGGTAGATGCTGCCAGTGAATAACTCCCGACACAGTGGGGATTTTAATCTATTGATCCCACAGATCACGGCCTCCAGCTTGGCTGTAGAATGCATAATATACAACAACAACAACAGCTTTCTTTTCCTGGTAATGATGTGCAATACTTTGAACCATTTGAATTAATAACTGTATTTTCAGCTTTGTCAGATATATCCTATGCGTCAAGGACACATCCTCACATCTTGCAGTTTTCAGGGAAGTTGCTCATCGGGCATTTGGCCCCATCACAGGCAATCTGTGACAGATAAAGAGCAATTCACCAAGCTAACCAGGATTGCAGAAAAGAAAGTGAAGGCAAAGACCTGACCCAAAAGAGTGCTTATGGATGGGAAGAGGGAGTAGTTAGGCTAGAGCCCCCTGTTTACACTGCCCAAGGCTGCATGCACTTTGTGGCATGTGGAGAGGAACAGCTGAGCTGGGCAGCCCAGGTTTATCTGACTATCTCCAAATAGATCTCAAACAAATCCCACACTTGTAAAAGTTGGCTCGACTTCCACTGATCTTAATAACAGCTACATGAGAACATCAAAAGAGCAGAATTTGGCCCCATGAAAGGCAAGAAATAACCCATTTATGGGTCTCATTGTAAGGTATTAACAGTTTAAAATTACAGTCATTGTGTGGTACAAAGAACATTCAGAACAATCCATTCCCTTATGGATGTGATTTAAAATTAATTCATTCTTCCGCCTCACTCCATTATTGCCAGCAAACCAGTGATGTGGAATTACTTACTTCTAAGCCATATGGTCTTCTGAGGACTGACACCTCCTTAGCTTACCCTAATTAATACAATTCATGTATCAGAACCTCACTCTGATTTTTAATTTTGTGTTAACTAAACTGAACAAAAGGAAAAGTTGATTTTGCAATTAGAGGTTAGGGATGCTTTTTTTTCTTGTTTTACTCACTTCCTATTTAATTTAGAATCAAAGGGGCTTGCATCCCAGCATGTCAGTACTTCCTAGCAAGGCATTAGAGTATGTTGGAGAAGAGATCAAATAGTGTGAAAACCCTATTTTTGATTTTCATGGTCTACCTGAAAATGTAATTCCTTAAAAGGATTTCTTGTGACAGAGTCACTTCTGCACACAGCTGTGTGAAGAGCAAGGACCTAGACCTTGCTGGCTCATTTAGCAGAGATTCCTGGATTTTCTTAACAGCTCGTGTTTTTGTTTTGTTTCTTTCCTTGCTGTTTTGTTTCCTGCTGTCAGGACTACAGAACATGTAGCCCATTATGCTCCATCTAACCTATACCCAGCTGAAAAAAACAGAGGCAGGCATAATAAAAGGTGCAAAATATTACCTTAGCAAGTTCATTCACGGCATTTTCAAAGACCAAATCCAGTGCCCTGAATTGAGAAACATTTTTAAATTATTTCCTGCAAAGATTTTTTAATGTGAAATGTAATACATCTATGTGATACTTGAGTGGAATTTGGTATTATAATAATGGACCAGCAGAACATCTTGTTAAAATATCAGTGGATGTGTAAACCAGGTCAAATAGGCCCCATATGAATTCACACCTTCCCCTTCAAATGTATTTTTGCCACCTTTTCACTATTTTATATCTCCTTAATCAAGTACTTTTCCATCTTACTTTTTCTTTATCTCTGTAATTGCCCTCCATGGGAGTATATTATTTCACAGAAGACCTTTCCCTGCAACTGGGCAGTAGTGACAGCCCATTTTGAAGGTCATGCCAACAACTAGAAGGGGAAAATGAGAGGTTCTATTCGAACTGCAAACAGACTGCTAGTCTGGATTCCCTCCACCCCTCTTCTTGCCTTTAAAACAAAATTGTTTTGATGTTTGTCTGCATTAGCTATTTCTATCACAAAATGTAAACTGGAAGGAAAAACCTTTCTGTATAAAACAGAATAGACTATAGAGAGAAGAAGGAGGAGAGGAGAGGAGAGGAGAGGAGAGGAGAGGAGAGGAGAGGAGAGGAGAGGAACAGTGTAGAATAGAATAGAATAGAATAGAATAGAATAGAATAGAATAGAATAGAATAGAATAGAATAGAATATAGAGCAATCATCTAGTCCAACTGCCTGACCAGCTCAGGGCTGAACAAAAGTTGAATAAAGCATGTTATTAAGGGCATTGTCCAAATGCCTCTCAAACACTGACAGGCTTGGGGCATCAACCACCTCTCTAGCAAGCCTGTTCCAGTGTTTGACCACCCTCTCAATAAAGAAATGCTTCCTAATGTCTTGTCTAAACCTCCTCTGGCACAGCTTTGAACCATTCGCACGGGTCCTGTCACTGGATCCCAGGGAGAGGAGCTCAGCCCCCCCCTCTCCGCATCCCCTCCTCAGGACGCTGTAGGAAGCAATGAGGTCACCCCTCAGCCTCCTCTCCTCCAAACTAGACAAACCCAAATTTCTTAGTCACTCTTCATAGGACATTCCTTCCACTCCTTTCACCAGCTTTGTTGTTCTCCTCTGGATACATTCAAGGACCTGCACATCCTTCTGAAATTGTGGGGCCCAGAACTGCACACAGTACTCAAGATGAGGCCGCACCAACATCGAATACAGCAGGATAATCTCTTTTGCCCAGCTGGTTATGCTGTGTTTGATGCACCCCAGGACACAGTTTGCCCTCTGAACTGCCAGGGCACACTGCTGACTCCTATTGAGCCTGCTGACCAGCATGCCCAGATCCTTTCTGCAGGGCTGCTCCAGCCACTTCTCTCCCAATTTATCCTTGTCCTGGCACTATTCCATCCTAGGTGCAGAATCTGGCACTTTGAATCATTAAATTTCATCCCATTAGTCATAGCCCAATGCTCCAATCTATCTAGATCTCTCTGTAAGGCATCTTGTCCCTCAAGAGAGTCAACAGCACCTCCCAGTTTGGTATCATCAGCAAACTTGCTAATGGTGCATTCAACTCTTGCATCCAGATCACTGAGAAATACGTTAAACAGAACTGGCCCTAGAATTGAGCCCTGAGGAACACCACTGGTGACTGGCTGCCAGCCAGATGTAGCCCCATTCACAACCCTGTGAGCCCTGCCCTTCAGCCAGTTCTTCAGCCAGTGCACTGTGAACCTGCTCATCCCACAGGTGGACAACTTGCCCAGAAGGGTGCTGTGAGGACAGTATCAAAAGCCTTACTAAAATCTAGAAAACCTACAGCCACCACCTTCCCTTCATCCACTAGGCAGATGACCTTATCATAGAAGGATATCAAATCAGTTACACAGGACTTTCTTTTTGTGAACCCATATTGACTGTGCCTGATGACTGTAGTATTCTTTAAATGCCTTTCAACAGTACCCAGTATAAACTTCTCCAAATTTTTTTCCAAGAACTGAGGTTAGACTAACAGTTCTTTACTTCCCTGACTCTTCCCTCATGCCCTTTTTGTAGATTGGATAATGTTGGCTAGCTTCCAGACAGTAGGGACATCCCCAGACTTCCAAGACCTTTGGTAGATTATCAAGGTGTGTCCTGCCATAAATAACATCTGCTAGCTCCTTCAATACTCTAGGATGAATCCCATCAGGCCCCATGAACATTTGGCTGATACAGCTGGTCCCTTATGATTTCAGTGTCCACAAATGGAGTCACTGTTCCCAAACCCACGGCCCTCTGACTCAGGGGACCAGACAGCCCAAGGTCTATAAGTATTATTAAAGACTGAGGCAAAAGATGTATTGAATGCCTCTGCTTTTTCTTCATCCCTATTAGTCACATGATCATCTTCAATAAGTATCTGCCCAATTTTTTCTTTAGACATCCTCTTGCTATTAATGTACTTAAAAACTTCTTGTTCTCTGAAACAACACTGGCCAGTTTCAACGCTAACTGAGCTTTGGCCTTTCATGTCTTCTCCCTGCATAAATGAACCAGAGCTCTGTACTCCTCCTGCAAAGCTGGACCTCACTTACAGAGATCATACAATCTCTTTTTTCCTCTTGAGCTCCACAAGGAACCCATTCAGCCAAGGTGGTCTTCTGCCCTGATTTCTTGACTTACAACACAGTGGAATTGCCTGCTCCTGTGCTTCTAAAAGGTCAATATAAAATCTGTTGACCTTCACTACCAGTGAAAACTAAGACTCCTGAAAGGACATGAGAAGTATGTAGAGGTTTGAGTGTGCAGATGAACATTTTAGACCTCTCCACTGTCCTGCATCAATAATTATTTTAAGGCAATGGCTAGTTCTGCCCACATGCAGAAAACATTGAATTTGTGGCCCAAGTGAAGAGAAGAGAGGTTGCTTACCCGTCACTTTGTCTAACCTTGGCGATTGCACTGAAGAGGATTAAGAACACCCACTCAGTCTGTTAATGCAGGTCATCTGTGCAACTCATAGCATCCTTCTCAGAAGCAGTGGCTGCCGATATCACTCCTCTTCAGTCCCCAACAGCTCTTCTGGTTAATCCTGGAACCAAAAAATTCTTATTTACTTCTGAATATGAATGCTCACAGAGAGATAAAGGAACAGAAATAATGCAAGCTAAAATTCCATTGTACATGATAAAGGCATAACATCCCAACATAGACATGTCCCTATAACGCGTCTTCTTTTCCTGCCAACTCTGTGCAAATATTTTACACCCCGTGCCTTTTGGTTATCATCCCTGCCTCTAATAATTCATTTTCCCACGAAGCCTGAGAGAATACAGATGAACCTAGTATTAAGAACAAAAACTGTGACATCAGAACCTGCAGGGAAAGAAATCATATAGCTTAATGTGTGTTTGGATGCCCCAACTGACAGTAATTTGGTCATTCTGCTAAACTGTATACATGTGCATGCTTATTTTTCTTAACATAATTCCTTAGCTCTTTAAAGGTTATAGTTAGTGTTCCACATTTCCATAAAGAATAATTTATTTCTAGCCTTGAGGCAAGCTCATGAAATAGCTGACAGCTTTCTGTATATCTGCAGCACACTTAGATCATAATCCCATTTTTAGGAGGCATCTCTACCAACCTCAGTGTGTTCATAATGATGAAATAATTATGTTAGTATTAAAATTCATCCTTTGCCGGTAACAAGCTGCAGAAATCTTGAATGCTCCCTAGGCTAAGGTTCACAAGCTGTTTAAATTGGCCTTCCATGGCACAAATAAACTGCTTTAATTATCTAAGCAAATAATCAAAGTATTCTTAGATCTGGGGGTGAGGTTATATTAATCATGTCCTACCTCTAGAGAAGGTCCAATTCTATGAAGCACTTCATGAAAAGACAGGGGTGCTCAGTCCATAGTAACCCTTATTAGCCTTCACAGATTATGAAAATATTACGGGTGTCGTAATGTCAATTCTGTGAAGCTGGAGCTTCCTAATAACAAATTACTGATGGTCAGTTTATATCAATCAGCAAAAAGCACTGAATATATATATATATATATATACATACCACCTGCATTTATCACAAACAAGAGCTGCCACTGAATAACATGACTATGATATGTACATCGACGATGCACATCACATGCTAGGGGCAGGTAGGGCCCCAACGTAACTGGTAAAGTAGCTTTGGATTTACCCCAAGTCATCTGAAAAAGAGAGAGGGCATGGCACCACTTAGATTAATGGCTGGGATTAAAAACCTTTTCTTACTTCTTTCCCTTCCCCAGTAAATCTGCCCCAGAACTTATTTACACAATATTTAAGCAGAGGAAATGGCACTGGCCAACAGGTACTATACCAAACTTGAGATTTATTGTGGACTGCATTTCTGTATTTGCCTTGTCACAGGCTTCCAAATATCTCATGCAGTGCCGTATTTATTACATTACAGGTCTGCTATAGCTTTCCAGTTACTTCTATTACGTGAACACAGAGGAGAAGTAAATATACTGTCACTTTTCCAGATGAATTGCTCAAAATGTTAAACTTGTCACCTGAAATTTGGCACTGGGAACTAAAGTATGTAATAATGTAAATTTGACAACATGGCTTTTTTTAACGTCATGCATTGTAATATACTACCTGGACAACATCCCTGTTGAGTTAAAACAATTACCATGTTCTTATATTATCTGCAACAACTTGGAAAGGAAATTAAGTTAAATATAAGTTCAGCATGTTTTAATTAAGCCAATGATTTATTAGAAGATGCCTTCGTGATTGGTAACAAATGGCTGGGTGAAACCTATGTTCCCCACACCATTTTTTTATTGACTTCTTCCATGGAGACGTTGGAAGGCAGAGATCTTTATTTCTTTTACATCAGATTTTCAAAGGACTTGTACTCTTCATTAGAGACAGATTTTCAAATATTTCAGAGCTTATCTGAACACCTGTGATGGGTTTGCCCTTGGCTGGGGGTCAAACTACACACCCAATCATGCAATTCCCCCCCCACCTGATGATAGGGAAGAGAATTAAAGGGATAAAGGGAAAAAAGGACTCATGGGTTGAGATAAGAACAATTTAATAACTGAACTACAATAATATTTAAAATAATACTATATACAAATATATGAATGAGTGATACACAGTGATACTGCCCCCGCACCTGATGACCAAGGCTCAGCCTGTTCCTGGCTAACGATCCCGGAGCAGGGAGAGTCCCAAAACTGCACTCATAGAACGGAGATAACAGTCTGAGTGTCCCAGACCGAGAGCTGACCAGGGTGGGGGCTGGGGGGAGGCCTTGGGAGAGCGACCACCTGGAGCGAGACTACCCGGAACCAAAAGGGCCGATCTTCTGGAGGATCCTCACCTATATACTGGGCATGACGTGTATCTTGTGGAACAGATTATTGGCCACTTTGGGTCTCAATCCTGAACCTAAGATCAAATCCTGGGCTAGTAACTGGTGCTGTGCTCCGTCCCAGCTTCTCCTGTTTGCAGACAGCCAGAGAAGCTGAAAGACCTTGGCAGCCACATAGACACCACTTTTTATCAGCTTTCTTCTGAGCACAAATCCCAAACACAGCCTCTTTATAGCTGTTATGAAGAAAGTTAACTCTGTCTCAGCTTAACCCAGGACAACACCTAAGAAAGAGTTGCTCCTTCACAGGTGCTTAGATCTCATTGTTTTCAGCTGTGGTGGCAGACTAGAAGTGAAGATGGGAAGGAGCATGAAGTTAGGAGAGTGTTGATCAGCCATGAGGATACACACTTTGGCTCTGTCAAGCTCTGTAGCCTGTCTCTTTTTCCCACATTTTCAAATGCCCTTGGCACCCAGTAACATAACTGCTTTTAGGGAACACTTCAGTGGTTAATTTGCAGATGGTTTCTTTTACATACCCAACCCAACTGCAGCCCTTTAGCATGTAAAAAAAAAAACTAGCAGAAATGGTTGATCATAGTAATTTAGCCTACATTCCTCCTGGAGACAAACCAACTGATGACTACATCTACAGCACTCAAACACAGTGGTTTCCAATGTGGTCAGGAGCACATCCATCTCCATTTCAGGCTGACCATCCAAATGGCAATACCTGTGGCGTATGTGTCCCCTGTGTGATTAAAGTCAGACCAATGGGTTGGGTGTGTTGCTTGAGGCCATTTTTGAGCTACTTTCAGCTTGACGGACAGTGAAATTAATGGAAGAAGGGCACCCAGGCCCCTTTGAGCATTAGCACTTTAGCCACGGGGCACAGAAGCAGGAAGCAAAAAACCTTAAAAGGGTCTGGGAAACACATTCCCTCCTGGTGAGACCCTTGTGTGCCAGGAACCTGGTGGGATAACAGGCACCATCTGGAATGCTGGAGTGTATAGGTAGTCAGCTCCAAAGGAGCGTGTGGGGATGGGCCCACCACTTCTGTTTCCTCATTCATCCCAGCTTAGGTCGAGATCGGTCCCCTTCATACCACAGGGGCTGTGGTTGGGAAAGGCCTTACTCAGGCTTTTCAGGGCAGGCTTGTCCCCTCCTCCAGTTCCATCAGCTATGTACTTGTAGCAGCGCCACAGTGGCAATGGTTTCAATCCAGAAATAAAAAAAAGAGAAATTTTGAAATGTCAAAAGGTTTATCCTGCTTCTTAAAGTTTTTTTCTGATGTTTTGCTGATAAATACTCTTACATATGTACCAGAAAATATATGAGTTTTGGACAGAAAAATATCAAGACCTAGCTCAAAACCCCCAAACAGGCAGAGTGGTTTTGTTTAGATAGGATTTCTCTCACAACAGGCCTTGCATTATTAACTTGTGTTACGTGTTTCACAGTGTTGCTTGTATTCCATAAAGCATCAGTAGTCACACAAGTGCATGCAAATGTCCACTCCAGTTCCAAAAGACTGTCCAGGTGTCACGGCTGCAGAAAGATTCTGCAAACTAACATTCAGAAGTCACGAAAACCAAAGATAAATACATTTTTAAAAGTCTCTGATTTGACTGATGACTTAAAAAAAAAATCTAATGACTGATTTGAATCTCTTGGCATTTGGATGTATAGGGTTGACACTTACCTGGAGCCTGAACAAGGTGCCACACAAATCAACAGAAAAGTGACCTGGGAGTTAGAACTAAGTTTGGTTCAAAGTGATAAGAACATAGATATTAACAGAGTAGTAAAAAGTGCTGAGTATGTCAGGCATAGAAAACAAAGACACTGTATAGATTCTTTATCATTCAACTTCTTCCTTCTTTTACTGCCTTTCCTTTGCCCAGTACCAGTCCATGCTGTTGCTTCTCAGTCTTAAATAGTGAACTGTCCTGAAGTAGGGGGAATAAGGAAATCGAGCCCATCTATAACACATTTCAATAAAGCATGAAGGTGGTATTGGTTCTGTCAGCTGTGGATTAAAGTAGCTAGTTTCATTATAATTTGATAGCATTTTGTTCTTGTTCTATTATTTCACCGTATTTTATTTAAAAGAAAAAGAATTTAAGATATTTAAAAATACATTGCCATTGCAGAAAAATGCAATTACATTAGCTTTATGGTGCTGTACTTCTGTCTCAATGTTAAAAATTCTCAGTTTTAAAGTAGGTTTTACTTTTCACTTAAGAAAAGTGAGTATAGACTTTCACCTGTGCATATTCCTACTTCTGCTTCTGTGTTTTTATGTTGCCACCGTAGGATTTTAGTGTCAAACCCAACGATGAAACTCCCATTTATTTCAGTAGGACAAAAATGTCTCACCTTTGTTTAATATTTGCTGCCTGACATCCCAGAGGCATCTAAATTTTTGCGAACGGACAAAGTGAAGCATTTTCTCTTCAAAGACTAAGCTGATGATTTGATTTAGTACTTTAAGCCTCTCGAGAAGTGCCATGAAGGGCCTCAGTGAAAAGCTTCTTGAAATATATGGCAAGATTCTCCCTTACATTAACAAATTAGAGCCCAACCCTCACATCTGTTAGCAACATCAGAAACAGTACTAGACCCAAATGTACAGAATTTGGTATTTCAGAACTCACTGCAGTTTAACTTCAATTACCTGAGTCAATTTATTTCTTGTGGGGCATATGAGAAGTTGAAACAAGCTATTGTAATTATCTATTCCTGTAAATTATTGATATTTGAAATGCTGATGCTTCAGGCTGTGGTTACAGTAAGCATTAAAACTTCCTGCAGTATTATTTTCTTACTGGCTCTTGCCACATATTTTGGCTTGGTCCACTTCTAGAGCAGGTAGTGATGGGCTGTGATTGAGATCATTGTTGTTGGTGTATATATGATTATTTAATTTCAGAAATGTCAGAGAAAATACAATGTTAATAATTTATTTCAAGGAGGAGAAGACAATGCTTTCTTTTAACCGCAACTATCTTTGCAGCTACAGTAAATTTTACTTTAAAAATTTGAAAGCATGAGTTTACCTATCTGCACAAAGCCAGAAATGCTTTTGCTTGATTTCAGCAGCATCCCTCCCACTCTTCTCTCTGCTGTTCTGTTGCCCAGAGAAAAGCAGCAGCTATGGCATTCTCTGCTTTTAGTGCAGAGCAGAGACCAGTAGGTTTGAACTAGCTGTCTAGGTCTGGAAGTAAGGAGATGGATTTTATTCTGCTATGAAGAGAACAGCTGCTGAAGATCAGGGAGGATCCTCCCTCTCACCAAAAAAAAACCAAACAACAAACCCAAACCAAAATAAAAAACAACAAATAAACCAACCCAGAAAACAAACCAAACCAAACAAAAAATAAAACCCACCACAAAACAAAAAACAGAGGAGAGCAGATTCCAGAGCCCTTCTGAAATGTGCTGTTGACTTTATATGGCAACACCAGAGCTCTCACAGAATTCACCAGCACTCTTCCATGGGCTGGAAGACTGCCTGAGAACCCTGAAAGCACAATAGTAAACTATTATTATGTGTAAAGCTTCTGGGAGAGATTATTTAACTCTATTTTCCCAAGGAATTTTATCATCTCCTGTGGTGGAGAACATACTACAGAAATCCAGGGCTCTGTGTCTGCAAACCCCTTCAACAGATGTGTAAATACTGAAACTTTGGGGATGGCAGGGTACTGGGCAACCCATTTCACCCTGTTCACATCAAGAGTAATTAAGAGTGCTTGAATCTCAAAAGCCTGGGTTCCAAGTGATTTATTTGAGGTCACACTGAAGCCTGTAAGTGATCCATGACGTTTTATGAGGCTAAAGCTGGTGTCATGTTAGGCTGTCCTTTCCCTGGTAACTCATGCTCAGATGACAGGGATCTCCAGCCACCTCCCAGCAAGTATTTAACCACAGCATGGAGCATGAACATAAAGCCCATAAATGCAAGGCTTGCCTTAATAATTCCACAGGGATTCAGATTACATGTGAGCTTTGCTGGAATGGGCATGTGATGGGATCTTCTCTCTGCTCCCCGCTTATGAATGCAAGGAGAGAAGTTTACCCTCCTAGAAGAAAGCATGAAATCAGCTCCAGAGTGCTGATAATCTCCCTGGATGTTTCAAATGTTTCGGGGGTAGCGAGTTGTCCGTGTACGTCCCTGAAGCCCCAGCAATGTCCTTGCAAGTACAGCATTACTGACTGTCTGAGGCTCTCCATATTTTCTTGTTTGAAGCACACTGCTGCCAGGACAGCTTGGATCCTTCCCTTGGAATCACCCTGCCTCCTGCTCTCCTGCATCTCTGTGCCATCGATCCTGAGCCAGAAACCCATTGAGCTCTATCTGCAGAGGAAGGGGGAACACTGCTGTGGAAGTAACAGCTCCTGACATTCAACTCAAGGAGTGGGAAATCTGCCATCACACCTTCTGCTAATATAGAGCAAGCTTTGAGACTTCAATTACACCCTCAGTCCTGAAAGTCAGGCTTGAGCATCCCACAGGAAGATGACCTGGACTACCCCATGGTCACAGTATGGGAAGATATCTTGGGACACAACCATATGCTCAAGTTGACACAGTGGCTTGTGAAGCAGGCTTCTCCCTAAGGAGAGTGGCAGATGAATAGTGTTGAACAGTAGTAGTTTTTAGCTTATTAATCTTGCACAATACTCAATAAGTCATGTGCTACTTTATTTGATGTAATGGAGCCAGCTTTTAACTCACATTGATGACGCCAGCTGTCTGGATATGCCAGTCTCCTTTTTGACCACCATTAAAAATATTCCATGCTGTTCTTTTCCTCTCCTAACTTGCTCATCCTTGCTCATGTACATGATTATAAAAATAATTTCCTTCATCTTGTACTAATCTTTTCACTTAGAAGAACCAAATATACTTACAAGGATCCAGGTATTTCAGCACTAAAAATGGTGAAAAAAACATTATTATTTACTCCTTTTCTGATACCAAAATTAAACTGCACCTTGCCAGGCTTGCTTAGCTGGCACTAGGAAGATTAATCCACCCACATTTGGCTTACTCAAGTTACAGACTGTTTACGCTAACAATTTGGAGAAAATGACACCAGTGGTCTCCAAGAAGTAAAGTGCCAACATAACAGATTTTGAAATCTGCAAAAAATAAAAAGATTTTTCAGTAAAAAAATGAAAGCCTTACATGCTGGATTAATAAAGAGGAAACCGTTCACGGTATATAAAATACAATGTGTGTACAGGATCTGCTTGCTAATCCAAAGCTATACCAGACCCAAAAAGTTTGGCTTTTTCCATTGCTAAATATCTAGGAAACCCAGACACACTAGTGTATTAAAATGTTCCTTCAAAATGGCATTTCCTTCCATATATAAAGGTCCTTTTCTAATCAAACCTCCACTGTAGTCCACATACTGCAAATGCTTCTGCACATGCCTGATTCAACTTGTGTACATAAACACTTACAAGATTATATCCTGAAAGTATATCTATTGTATATCAGGTATGCAGAACTCCACATTTCTCATATTGGGGGCCTGATCCCTAAAATATCTTAAAAATCCTGACCAGAATATTTGAAGGAGGAAAAGAGTGTCCACAACTGCAATCCTGAAAACAGCTTTTAGAGAAAGACAAATGTACTGAAGGAACCATCAAGAGAACAATGACTAACAGTTGCAACTGCAAGACACAGCAGACTTGAGTAAATAGCATAATTGTACATGCCAAGTACTCCAATGCAGAACATTTATTTTTATATCCATGTGGGGAGGGGAATGTGTAGTAAATGACTCACCCTCACTACCAACTGCTTACAGACCTCACACCATATATTTTCATCTAAATTACTATGATCATTCCAACAGTCTATAAAGAATATGTCCCTTGGGCGGGATGATACTACTAAAACAGGAACATTCAAAGGATAGTTATAAAGATTTGTAGTAAGTTTTCATCAAAGCACCAACGACCAGTTTATCAAGTGTCCACAACAGTTACCCATGTTTCAACGCTATTTTTTTATTTATGGCCCAGTCTTCAGCCCACTGGAGGCAGTTGAAAAGATCTTCAGTGAGACCAGCATAAGTGCAATGAGCTGCTAGCCTTCCAAATCAGAACCTGAGTTGTTTCCCCAAAAAATTTCCAATGGGGGGCAAAAATAACTTTCCTAGTTCATAACTCCCAAATTCTCCTCTCAAGACCTTGAAATGATATAAAATACGTACAGATAGGTACATGCAATAAAACGCCGTGAGTCTGTTTCCAAGATTTCTAAAAAAGCCACAGAAATCCATGCCTCCTCCGAAAAGCCACTGACAGTTTTTGAACTGATCCAACCTGCATGGCTAGTAATTACAGGCCTGAATCTGCTCAGGTAGGGATGGAAACTTTCTTACAAAACCTGTGACTTTCAGCTGTTATATGGTCTCCATCATTTCTGAAAACTGCCTTCAGTGCCTCTCCATTGTGCTGTTCACAGAGGATAGTGCAGCCCAACCTGGGCATTAATGCCCTAGCGAAGTACTGCCCCGACAGAGGTACCTGGGGAAAGGTAGTCCTTGAAACAAAAACACAGTTGTCCCAATTATAACGGCACAAGCTGTGATGTTTGAATGGTTACTGATAAGGTGAAATAGGATGCTGAGTGTGGTCCCTTCAAATCTGTCTCTTCTCTGAGCAAGTCTAGTAAAAAACATTGACATTATGTCCAAAAGCTGGCAAAGCAGCTCAGCAGGGATATGTCAGACAGCTGAGGCGAAGCTGGCAGCCATGGTAAAGCACCATATGAGACAACAGTTCCCTTTAATGCACTAGCTGGTCATGACAAATGATTCATAACAAAGAACTGAAATAAAAACATAGCTCTAAATCTCTCTCTTGTGCATTGGGGCTGTCATTAATTTTATGGAGAGAATATTTCCAATAAATTTTAATTCAAAAAAAGAGCTGCTTTTCCTAATTCTCTTCTTGCTGACCCAAATAACTCCACTCTGTACGAGGTGGCGGATCTTCATGTGCCGACAGTCTGTTCCTGTGACTTCACTTGCAGGAAATACTATTATCTAAAGGTATGCCACGGATGGCCAAGAGATCTGAGGTGTGACTCTTCACATCAGCACACCTGAGCAGCAAGCGGAGTGCCCAGATGCTCTCACATCCACTGTGCAGCGGAAGGCAAAGACAACAGAAAATGAGCTCTCTTCTCTTTTTGTTCAGCGTCATCGAGGAATAACAATTTACTCTACAAAAATTAACAGTGAATGTTAACTGATCCTAACCAAGACCGTGTCTTATGGAAATCAGCTACCAGCAGTCCCCAGATCAGTGGTGGTTTGCCTCTGAGGAAAAAAATTACGTGTGGGGCACACATGGGCCACCTAGGAGCTTAAAGCTTCTGTTGCTCATCAGAGAAAAGACCTTGCTTCCAGGCGTGCTGTATAGAGGGCTTTGGCAGAAGAAAAGGAGTACACTCGGACTGCAAACCTGTCACGCCAGGTCCTGCATTAGAGCAGAACATGACTGGGGTCACTTAAGTGTGCCAATGTAACTTTTGAGAGAAGACGCAAGAACTTTCTGCAATGAATTATTAGAACATGAAAGATTTGTGCACGTGATCTTGACCTGATCAAAAATAAGATACTGAATGTCTTGAAACAACAGTGGACATGCATACCTGTCTGTTTAAAGAGTACTGAAGTGGAAGAGAAAATATCTAGAGACAAACCCATGGTGTCTGAATTTCAGCAGTATCTTGCTGAAATACAAAGCTGGAAACCAGAGCGAGGACTGAATTCAGAAAGGGTGCAAATCAAGGTGGAGTTTAACATGCTTTGGGAGGATGACTCAAACAAAAATTGTAAGATTAAATAAAATGAAAGCTTCAAGTACTTTTTTTTTTTTTAATGGGAGATTAAATGCTCCCTCTTCTTCCCTTGATCCAAGTACAGATCTTTTCATTGAAAAAGTCTCTATCTGCTAACTATGCCAACAAAAAAATATTGCTTTATTCTCATAATATTCTGGTAGGGCTGGGCTCCTTTGAACATCAGTAAGACTTATTAACTTAGTAGCAGCTGTAAGTTTTGCTCAGTGTCACTGAACATAACTCAAAGACAACGGAGGCTCTGTGGATATAACAGACATCTCAATTTATTCCACACAGCCTTAACTTCCTTGGTTTGAATCCTCAGAAGCTAGTTGAGTTTACAAGTCTGGGATTTAATAACAATGAGAACCTTAAATATAGAGAAAATAAACAATGTTTCCCAGGCTACGTTTGAGGTTTATTTTACAAGCACCTGTACTCTGAACCCCAGAAAAACAATCATACATACTTAAATATGCAAGTACAACACAAGTGAACAGGGATGTGGCCATATTTGGATGGAAGTTCTAGAGAAGAGGTAATAAATCAACCTAATAAGCCCATACAATTTGTACCTTATCTCCCAAATTAAATTTGAATTTTTACCTGGTTTATATTTATTCCAACTTTGCCCTTTCAATTTGTTTTTTCCTTTTATTTTTCAGTTTCCTACTTCCTTCATAGATAATCTCACGGCTAGCAGGTATCCCACACCTTCATGGTTCTTGATAAATTACCTTATTTTTTCCATCACCCTTTCAGTTCATTTGTAAGGCAGAGACAGTGTGCTCTCTCTAGAATCAAATCCTGACAAACAGTTGCCTGACAGATCTACCTACAGTTCACATTTGATACCTTTTGAGTTTCAATCAGCCATAAGATGTACAGTGAAAAGATGTTTGAGCAGTGAGAATGATAATGGATCAAAACAACACGCAAATACTGTGTCAGCATAATATGAAAAGCAAGAATGATGTTATGTCACACTGTCACTTTTACAAGTAAGAACTCATTGCTCTCACAGAGTTCCTCTCTTGATTGTGGGTGCCACATTTTTTTGAAAGACAGACAAATTGAAGAAAATTTAAACATAGCAAATAATTAGCAAACGATCTGGAAAATAAGAATGTACAGGGAAAAAATCAGAGTTGGGCATGTCCAGTCAAGAAATAAAATGATCAAGAGAGATATAATTTCTATATCAAGCATGTTACAGTCATGGATGGTTAATCTACAAAGGAAGATAAGCAGTCAAAGACTTCAAGCAGAGAGGGAAAATGTAACTTTGATATTAAGGAAAACTTTCCAGTACAAAGAAAAATTGACAAAAACCAAACCATCAGAAGAGACTGCATAATCGCTATCATTGCAGAAGCTCAAGGTCAGATGAGAGACCCTCATCTATTTAATGTCAATTAAGGAGAACTAAATCATACCTGCCCTTTAGGAGGATGACTCAAACCCCAATCTTCTTCCAAAAGGTTTTCATCAATAATCCTCACAGGTAACCTGTCTTGAGTTTTTGTCTTAATATAAGCCACAAGCTCTGTTTAGCATAGGATTAAGTGTTGGGATTTGTGAGGCTTAAAGAAATTAGAATATTCTCTCTGTGGGTATGCTGGTACCAGTGAAATTCAGATAAATAGGAAATTCCATAAACACTCAAAAAGAACAGTCAACAGTTGATAGACATGCCCAATAGCAATTCCTGAAGTTGGTTAATAAGCTTTAACTAGGGACAGCCTACTAGAGAGATCACACCTGACCATCCTCTGAGCTTTAATAAAATGCAGATGGCTGAGAGAACATTATAAATACTGGTGGTCTTCTCTTTTACATTTTTAGCTCTGTGGGTCTGGCATTACGTTTTGGTGTCTGTATTACTTGGATGAAAGTGCTACTCTGGTTTTCCTTAGTACTTCAGCTACCTATCTGAACAGCATTTGTTTTAGTGCTGGGATTCTGTCCTGCTTCAGAGGGTAATAACTGTCCTTCCCGTTATTTTTCATCTTGTTCATCATAACCTGACTTCAATGGACTTACAGGAAAAGGGTAATACTGTCTTCATAGGTGGCATCAAATTTCCTGATTCTGCTTAAGCTGAGTGATCTTTTCTGTATATTATTATTGTCACAATCTGAGGTTCAGATATAGATTCTGAAAGGGGGATAGAGAGGAATGTGCTCCCACAGAAGGAAAACATAGAGGTACAAATGTGATGTTAGCATTTAAATATATGTAACAACTTATGAAGTACACGAACAGAGGAGTTAATAGCTTTTGCATAAGTTATTCATAGGATTCCCAATATCCTTTATAATATTATCTCTGTGCATTTAAAGCTTGTTTACCAAAAAAGCTAATCCAAGCTATTTAAACTGACTATGAAATTTTTGGTAGTTAGTACAAAGTCTTCCCAGACCTGAGGTTTATCTCTGCATGTGTCTTTCTGAAAAAACAGAAGTCTGGCCTGTGACAAGTTAAAGAAAAAGGCTATATGTGTACTGAATGGTATATAACACTGTCTTATCATACTTTCATGCCATTATGGAAAACAAGCTATCTAGCTTTTTGTTTTACTTAGGCTTGAGACTGAGTCAGACAATGCATGGCATTTCAGGGCTACGTAGTTACAACCAGCAGGACAGAACACAAATTCTGTAAGGGTAGAAGAGAATTGCAAAATGTTAATGCCTCAAATATATTATAGTTCCCCTTCCAGCTGAGCCCTTTGACCTTTTGAATGAAGGTAGGAGGAGGAGGGGTTGGACAGGTGATGTTGAGGTTTGTGGTGAGTAGGAATGAAAGTGTGTTTTCCTAATCAGGTGACTGTATTTCAGCTGTAGAGATATTTAAAAATAAAATGATAGAGGTTATGTGGGGAATTAACCATTTTATAAATTGAATTAAGGGGTAAATCTTTCATGCTGAAGGAAGCACTTTTAGATTGCAAAGTAATGGTTTGAATCTTGTGGTGTTGTACACTGTGTGCTCAGCCTTGTCACTCTTAACAGCGCTCTGCCCACCCTTTCCGTGTTAAACCCTGCTGTATCTACTGCTGTGTCACAGTTCCGTGCTGCAGGCAGGGTCAGCGTATTTTGGACACAGTGCTGTTCCCTGGGAAAACATACGTTGTACATCTGCAAACATACATTCATAGTGAAGTGAAGAGTTAGTGTGATGGTAACTGTGTACAAACACAAAACTCCCACAAACAGATCTATTTCTTCTCCAGAGAGGAAAAGACAATTTCTCTCCAAAACTCTGAGAAACTTTGTTAGGTTTATGGGCTCTCTGAGATCTTTTCTTTTCCCATGTACTTTTATGAACTCTAAGGTCAAATCATGCAGGCTGAATTAAGTAACACTTGTCTAGCGAGAGGATGACTCAGTTTATTTGGATGGCACAATATGAGCTGCTCACAGTCCTGAGAGCTACTCTCAGCATGTCAGGGATTTGCAGGCAATATTTATGTTTGTCTGTTTTCTCTTGTACATTTTCATACTGGAAAAAAAATTTAAAACTTCATCTAGTTTATTTGGGGAGAGGGGGTGGGATTTAAGCAGTTGTTAGTAATGCAGGAGGGAAGTATTAATTGTATTTATTGCTGGTTAGTTAATGATCATGCCTGATGCATAACTCAGTACTTCAACAATCTCATGGCATCCATCTTTTGAGTAGCATGTGATGGAGACTACGGGGTGGGTATTGGGAGTGGTGCCAGGCTGAAGGAGTGGGTTGTGCCTTGTAGCAAGGCTCCCTTCAGTTCAGCTTCTCCAGGCAGGTGACGTAGCCCCAGCGGGTGAACTGCAGTGGGGTGCCTGTCCCGCACCCCCAACTCATGCATCAGAGTTAGCAGACTGGCGTGACCTGCTGTGCTGGGGGAGGCTGGCCTAGCTTGGAATGAAGTTTGGAATGAAGGTCTGCATTAGTGCACAAGGAGGGCAGGGTGCCATCTTTGGGAGAGGTGGCATTGCCCTGCAGTAGGGACACGGAGGCAAGCCACCTTAGATAATGAGCATATCAACTGCATTTTCTGTAAGCAGTGCTTTCTTAAGGAGGGAGGTAATCTGCATTAATAGGGTGTAAAGCATTGTATGTCATCTCTTGGGAGACAGACGTAAGCACATACTTTTCTTTTGTGGTTCATGGTTGCCAAATGCAGAGCAGACTTCAGCTGCCTTCTCACTCAAGCCAACCTGGGACTTCCTTTTAACTGAACCTAACACAATTAGAAGCTTGCTGACATTTTTGTCAGGAGACAAGCATCCTAATAAATAATCTGGAGAGTTGCTCTATGATGGATTGAGTCTCTGGTTTCTGAAATAGGCCAAAGATCATCTAATTTGTATGCCTAATCTTCAATCTGGCTGTCTTTAAAACCTTTTAAAACTTAGGCTGCAAGAGAAAATATGCCTGATCTTGTCTCAATTCTGGGCAAACAGTTTTGATTCCTGGAATCGATTGCACCAGTAAAAAAAGTATGCAGTATTTTTTATGATGGGATTGGAAAAGGTGGAAGGGGGAATGGAAAGGGGGGCATAAGCTTACTGTCACCTTTAAAAAAATTTCAAGAAATGCACATCTGTTGATGTATATTCACAAGTTA
>WKFP01014787.1:697958-733450 GCA_011057875.1 Pterocles orientalis | reverse complement strand
ATTGAGTCTCTGGTTTCTGAAATAGGCCAAAGATCATCTAATTTGTATGCCTAATCTTCAATCTGGCTGTCTTTAAAACCTTTTAAAACTTAGGCTGCAAGAGAAAATATGCCTGATCTTGTCTCAGCTCTGGGCAAACAGTTTTGATTCCTGGAATCGGTTGCACCAGTAAAAAAAGTATGCAGTATTTTTTATGATGGGATTGGAAAAGGTGGAAGGGGGAATGGAAAGGGGGGCATAAGCTTACTGTCACCTTTAAAAAAATTTCAAGAAATGCACATCTGTTGATGTATATTCACAAGTTACCCACCTATAGGAGTAGGTGAAAAGAGAAAGACTGTTAATACAATGATTTATTTGCAAAAGCTTGTCATTGAGTCTTCAGATGCCCTTTTTTGTATTACTGACAGTCATTTTGCCTGTGCCTGCAGTATGGTTCCCTTTTGTAAGGGGAGTTAGCTTTAAATTTTTACGTTACCAGTTAAACATTCTCAATTTCATATTTATTGTGGCATTGTGATTGTCTTTAAAAAGGCTTGTGTGTAGAAACGAATGTTTGTCAAAGAAATCCTCCATAAAGTTTTTCTGGTCTCTTTCCTCAAACTTCTTTGGCCAATTCCACATTTCCTCCAGTAAATTCTGTGATCTTGATAGGTATTTCATGAGGCACTTGGGGTAAAAAAACAAAAAAACCCCCAAAAAACCAATCAACCCACTAAAACATCCCCCACCAAGTAGCTTTGGAAGCTTTGTCTTGGAGAAAGATCCGCCTCTACTCTGCTCTCAGGAGACCCCACCTGGAGTACTGTGTTCAGATGTGGGGCTCCCAACATAAAAAAAACCTGGACATATTGGAGAGAGCAGAGGAGAGCCACGAAAATGATCAGAGGCCTGGAGCACCTCCCCTACAAGGACAGGCTGAGAGATTTGGGGTTATAAAGAACAGCTGCAGAAGGAAGCAAGCCTATTTCTTCAGAATTGTATTGATGAACCTACATTTCCTTCATCCAGTATTTACTGTCCCATAAGGATCTCCCTTCCCACTGCTACAAAAAGTTTTGAAATCTCTTCCTTCCTCTCACTTTGCCCTCAGACAAACAGCCACAATGTCAAGCCTAGCACAACAGTTATTCAGAATCTGCTTTTGTGTTAGATGAATACTGCGGTACAGGTCTTTCCACCAACGAGGGGATGAGTCTGGCTGCTACCTCAGCAACGTGCTAGTTACAATTTAAATAGTCTGCTATGTACATTAAGGGTCCTGGCTAGCAGGCTGATGAAAACACTTTTGATTAGATTGGGAGCTTGAAGAAGCAAGCACGCAACTCCGGTGCCTGTTGTCTACTGTGGAGCACCTCCCCTATGAGGACAGGCTGAGAGAGTTGGGGTTGTTCAGCCTGGAGAAGAGAAGGCTCCGAGGAGACTTAATAGCAGCCTTCCAGTACCTGAAGGGGGCTACAGGGGAGATGGGGAGGCACTCTTTATCAGGGAGTGCAGTGAGAGGACAAGGGGTAATGGGTATAAGCTGAAAGAGGGTAGATTTAGACTAGACATTAGGAAGAAATTTTTCACTGTGAGGGTGGTGAGACACTGGAACAGATTTCCCAGAGAAGCTGTGGATGCCCCATCCCTGGAGGTGTTCAAGGCCAGGCTGGATGAGGCTTTGAGCAACCTGGGCTAGTGGAGGGTGTCCCTGCCCATGGCAGGGGGGTTGGAACTTGATGATCTTTAAGGTCCTTTCCAACCCAAACCATGCTATGATTTTATGATTCTATGTAAGTAGTCTGCCATGCTTGTAACATTCTCCTACCACACCAACCAGTTTACATCCTTCACATTCAGCTCCAACAGGAGCTTTCTAAATCCAGATATAATCAGGTTCTTTGCGTGGAACCCTACCAAATAAAGAAGTTGGTCCTTTTTTTCCATATTAGTCCATTCTGTTGTGTTTTGTTTTCGTCTGGTAACATGAAGAATTTACTTTGTCCTTTTATTTCTCTCCTGTTAGTTTGGTTTTTTAGGAATATTAATTTAAAACTTCTCTTCATACACTTAGGAAAACAAATGTTTTAGTTATAAAACTGTGAAAATCAAACTGAAAGAACCGTTATAATAAAAGCAGTAGGCTATGCTGCATTAATAACTGGTGCCCTACATTAACAGGGATTAATGCAGTGGTATCTTATTTCCTCCTAGATCTGACATTAAAAGCTCTAATCCTTTTCAGATAAGCAATTTCCAAATTTTTAGGATATTGTGAGCATGGTTTCCAAGCCACAAACAAACTTGCACCCATTCTGAACTCCTCAGAAGATAATTCAAGAACTGAGATTTTTATTCAAGACCGAAGTCAAGAAAAAAACCTAATAGACTCAGCTTTGAATGATGATGGCTATTCTGTTACTTTGACTTTTTTGGCTTTCTGATCTGTGTGATGTGGTTAAATTTTCCCTACAGAAAGCACAAGGGAATGGAACTTTTATAATTTCCTTCATGTTAGTTCCCAATTAAAAGAACATAAAAATGTAACACAATGGCTAAGAAAGCCAGCTGCAGAACAGATATCACAAAATGTACACAAAACATAAAAAATAAATCCAATGCCTGATCATACCTTTATAAAATTAAAAGACCTTTAACTAGTGGGGCCAGCTCTCATTTTGTCCATTTTCTTACTACAAATATTAGGCAAAATGGATCTACTGGACCATCTGTCTGATGAATATTTGCCATCAAAACCTTAGTAACTCATCTCTTTAAAAAAGGGGGTGTGTGGAATCTTTTGGAAATCTCTGTTTTACAGGATTTACTGGCAGCTCTGTGGATCTTCATTTCCGCACTTGTTTCTCTCCTTGACGTACTTACAACATGGATAATTTATTTCTTATGCTGCCAACACAAACTTTTCCACATAATTTACACAAGTACATTTTCTAACTGTGTTTTGACTGGGATAAGGCTTGCCTCCAGGCTTATAAACCAAATCAGCACCTTTTTCACTTGCAAAATGCATTGTGGGTACAAAATCGGATTTGTTTTACTCATGTGGTTAAAAATGCCATTCCCAAAACTTGAGTAACTAAATTGTGTTGGCAACTACAGAAGGCATAAACTAAATTAACCTGTATCGCCCACTTTACCTGTGAATACAGTAGTCTTTTGCAAGCTAGCTATTTTAAAATCTAGGTTAGGGTTATGTTAAACTTTGTCCATCAAAATAGTCCATGTAACCCTTCTGAACAGATGTGTTATCCAATTATGAAGCAGCCTATGGTGATTTGCATCATGGAACTCAAAACATGCATGATCTGGCAAAAGGAAAGAAAACTAGAAAGATAGGAAGGAATTGCTTTTTAAATACTGAAGTTTGAAATATGTACCATTAGCACTTTCCAAAACTGCAAAGTAGAATAATACCAGGTTTTAAACAAACTGATTTATTATGCCAGCAATACGTCTGACCTAGTTAGAACTTTTCTTAATAGTTCTGCAGTGCCAGAACACCAGCAGAAGTCAGTAAAATTATTAAAGCATTCTCTGTAGATTTCAGGGGTTGACTGAGGTATATTAAAGCTGTGATGGACAGGAATGATTTGTACCAGCTGTGATAAGCTTGATGTGAAACTGGCAGGCTACACTTTGATTGGCTGAAATAAACCATAAGAAAGATTTTTGACAATACTAGTGTGGTCCTGAATGAGAGAAAAGGATGTTTCTTCCCATCTTTGTAACAAAGCAGAAAAATTTCCATTAAAACTAGTGAAGAAATGTGGTATCTTAAAAATAAAAATACTTTGGAACCGAGTCTTTTAAAATGAAGATTTCTTTCCCTCATGCCAGGCTGACATTTTATACACTGAGAAAATCTTCTCTTTCCTGTTATTGGCAGTGCTGCTGCAATGTGTAACACCACTTTTTAATTCCTCTTGGTAAGCTCCGAACTCTTTTCACGAAGGATACACAAGGCAGTGCAAACAAATATGTGTACACCATAATCTTTTGAGAAAATGAATCTGGGAATGAACTAAAACAGATTATTGGTGTTTGCATTGTTTTGTGTGTTTAGTGCAACCTTAAGCAGTTAATACTAGAAGACTCCTCCTGAATTTCAATTGTAGTTTGCATCTGTGTTACATTGCTTTAAAAATTGATTTCAACAGTTGCATAAGCAGTCAAGACATGGACTACAAAAATAACTATCCAGCGATATGTTCCATAGAAATTTTTTCCCTCCTGAAGTGAGTTAATTCAAAACAGTATATTGACTGGGACACCTGGCCGCTATGTTTCAACAGAACGCATAAAACTAATAATGATTAAGTTTAATTGATTGATATGAAATTTACTAAAGCTCTGTTAATCTTTAAGCAGTCAAAATCAATAGTTAACCTACTGCAAACAGATATAGCCCTTGATTCCCAACAGAGTTAAATATCTTGGTGGGTAGAAAGCTCTTGTATGGCAGCATATTTGTCAGTGTCAGGCTGTTTCTGGAGACCCCATTAGGAAGAAATGCATTTGATAGCTACTATGCTAATCTGATTTTACAACAAAAGCATACTCAAAGCTGTGGGCATCACCAGCATTTTCACATTAAAGCACAGACATGTTACCCTGCCCACTGCTTGGCATTACCAGGTGTACAGCTCCTCTTTACGCTATGGCTGCAGGTCTCTGGTTGGCTCCCCATGCTGTCACTTCTCAATCTTTAAACTGAACCCAAATCCCAAGATGATACATCATCAGAACTTGAAAAGGCTTGAACTTGGACTTGAACATAGTAGCTTAATCACATATCTATCATTTGTGCTGTTTCTTTGTTCTCTTCCAGACTTTTTTTTCACACTTAAAGCCCTAAATAACTGGAAATGCTTGCAGTATAAATAAAGCACTGCTAGATCTGCACTTTTTCATATGTTACCTGTACTGCTGTGAAAGGTGCTGCATGCCCGTACCTAGTTTTAAACTAGCGTGGATGCTTGTAACACTGCACGTTGCAACCCAGGCTTCACTGTGGTCCGTGACAAGCGCTGAGTGGACTCTGTGCTGCCATTATTACACCAGTGTCGGTACCTGACCTCCTTAGTTTAAGGTTGGTTTGGGTTGGTATACAAGGCTCGAAGGAATTCCCTCCATGGATTGCAGACTGAATATTTCTGTACAGACAATTTGAGTTTTCACTGATTACACCCATAAATCATAACTTGTGGACTTCCCATAATTACAAATACTGTCTTGATTGCTCAGAAGTGGTTTTTTTACAGGATTAAAAAAAAATAATGTTTCTCAAGGTCTTTTAGTTAAGAAACTGCCAGGCAACCATTTCTTTAATGATAAAAGGTAGGCTTGGCTTAAAGCAATGAATAATACTGGAGTCTCTAGTCCTAGTATCTATTCAGTGTTGGTGTACCTTACAGGTCTCCATAAAGATTGCATGTTTCCCTGTGCATACAGATCTGAGTGCAGGATAAGGGGATTAAATTAATAGTGAGGCTTGAGCTGGATCTATAAAAGACTGAAGGAGAATGGGGAGGTAAGAGATGCAGTGCCTGAAATGGGTATGGTGAGGATGCTGTTCGTATCTGAGGCATATCTAAATCCAATTAGATGAAGTAACTCATTCAGAGAATTGGCAGCTTAAAAACTGAAGGGCAATTTGGATTGGCACAGCCAAACCAAGAGCCTCCAGTGTTCCTGGTTGTCTAATTAACCTTCTGAATGGCTTCAGCCATGCTGAATACCTTCATAATTTATGGAAATACTGGGCTGTAGGAACAGAATGTATTTATTATAAGGACTTTACCTGGGCACAGCGGTGTGTTTTGTTTATTGGGGTTTTTTTTAAGGTTAGATGAATGAAGCTAAGGATACATGTCCTATGCCCTTCTGGAAACAATGGGTTTGCGTAATCTGGTTAGTCATCTCTCTAGGGCTTCATTCCCAGTATGTCCTTGGGGATGTACACTTTGATAACACAAATCCTGTTCTGTTAAGGTTTTGTATCACCAAAGGCAGCTCAAACTTACCAACAATGAAGAAAGGGGGGGTTGCAACAAAGCAATAGGACTCTCCTTTCTCCCTTGGTGCTGGGTGTCTTAATGATAACCGGAATATAAATTCTTATTCCCAGATGCATATTAAATCTTTATAATAAAACCATTTTTTGTGGTTAGTTAGAATTTAGATCTAAAACAAAGCCCTGACACTAATCACTTTTACAATGGCTTGAGTCAACTCCCTTTGAAGTCAGTGGAAGTCTTTGAATTTACTGAGAGTTAGTTGAGGCCCCTACATTACAAGCAGGACTTGGTTGATTGGATTTAAAAAAAAACCAACCCACTTATATTAACTGCACTTACAGCACTAAAACTTTAAAATAACAGACTTGTAATAAAAATCTTAATTTCTAAAACGTGAGCCTAATTATTATTCATCTGCACTTGCATGGTGTGCTACCTCTTGCAAGGCTTTCTGCCTCATGCTTCATGTTGTAATTAGTAAAGTGGGAAAACACATTCATCTCTTCCTCAAAGCAAAAAAAAAAAAAAATCACACTTTAATCTTAAGTACATCGTAATTGGCAAGAGCAAAGAAGGGTGGGGGAGGTATCCGAAGAGTACCCGAAGAACTTTGCATGGGTGACCTTTTTGGTAGGGAATCATTGTTGTGTAGCTCTTAGCTGTATGATTATTTGTTGGAAAAAATAAGGGAGAGGGACAAGGAAAGGGGCACAAGGGCCAGCATGAGGATGGAACATCAAAACAGGGAAAACCACCCTGTATGGGGAAAACCTGCTCTCCCCCTCTTTCAGGAACAAAAACCTGAAGGTTGTCATGAGTACTAATATTACTGATCTTACTCATAGCACTGTCTCCCTAACAGTCAGCAGGCTGTGGTAACATGGCTTATAGAACCATACAGAACAGAAAAAACAATTGACTTTTTAAAAATTAAAATTTGGATGATGAGGCTGCATTGTAGTCTATGGGACATTGTGAGGGTAAGCAGAAGTCCATTGGTCTAACCTTTGGTAAACCCTGGTTGAAGAGTTGCTTCTTGGCAAAAACTTCCAGTAAGACAAATATTAAATGCACATTTTCAAAGCAATGAAGTAAAAGGATGATCAAATCTGCCCCAGTAAAAGGCTTGAATATGGCCAGGAATTCAAACGTATAAATCACTCTGCACTGCAATTAAATGTTGTTAATTTCTCTGATCTAAACACAGTACTGTAAAATCATCAATTTTCTGTCTAACAAATACTCAGTTGGGCTGAATATTTAACAATAAAAGCATCAGGGGACATATATTTTTAAATAGTGAAAAATGAATGCAAGCTTAACTCCCATTACCAAAATGGGAATAAAGAGCGATGTGGTACATCTCCCTGCTGTCAGTTTACTGAGGATCCCAGAGTACTTTAAGCAAACACCATCTGAGGCTCCAACCCAAAAACTCTTTAAGCTTTATAATGTGTTTATTAGAAAAATTAACAGTATTGGTTTGTATTTAGATGTAACCTTGAAACCACAGGAAACTGCCTGCGGTCTTAGCTTAGCTACCAAGGACCAACAGCTTTGTTTCGAACATCTTGTCCAAAGTTAAACACAAACTTGTCTAAGCTGGAAACAAGATCTAAGTTTTGTTAATCTTCTCCTTCCAGCATGCTAAATCCTGGAACCCAGACATTACAGGCTAGTGGAAAGGTTGCACCTGGCCATGAGGTTTATTCTGGGCCTTTGCAAAGAAGCAAACTGCAGCAGAGACACCATTGAATGTCAATCTCCTTAGGACAGTAGACAAGCTACATTTTCACATTGTACTGAACTGAACAAGCCTCCACTTTAGACTTTAATTTTAGCTCTCCAAACCACTATAGCAAACTTCCGCCCCTTACGGATCTGACCCATTGTTCTCAAGTTCTTAATTTCCACCATATTAAAAAAACAAAACAAAACACCCCAAAACATTTAAAAAAAATCTACATTTGCATTCAAGTTCTCCCTGGATATATGCCAGCTTCCACTTAAATAGTCTATAGAGCAGAATGAATAGGGCAGAAACTCACCCAAGGAAAAACCTTAGCAGACAAGTCCTAAGGATTTGGCTTGCCCACGCCCTCTCCATGTTTAGTGTTTCTATATTATAATCAGGACATTGTGGTTTTAGACTTGACTTCTCCACACTGGGATAAGGATGCTTTCTTGTAAAATCTTTGTTTAGACATCCATGACTTTGGGCAAGCTACTCAACTGTGCTGCAGCCTGTGAAATCTGTATAGCCCTGCTGCTGCTTAGCTATAGGTCACAAAGTGCCAAACTTGTGGACAGTATCCCAGTATGGAAGTGGTGGGCGACATAAATATTTTGCTGTACCAGAAGGCATGCTTCTGTGAAGAAGCCAGTATATAGCAGGTATTAGCTGTGCACTGAGGCTGATAGGAGGCCCTGCTGCCTGATCTTTGAATATCAGAGTATTATATTTTGTCTAGTTTCCTTCTGCTGTACTGCAAAACATGCTCCTTTGTTGACCAGCAGGCTGCTGCCCTGCCTGTGCTTTGAGACTGTTGTAGGTGAATCTGCCCCACAGCAGCAGGATGCTGAGGTGTGCTTCTAGGGTGGCAGCATGTAGTGTCAAGGTGGCCTGCATGCTCACAGGAGGGTAGTGGGCACTGTGGGGTGACAAGCAACAATATTCTGCTTAACAGTGACAACAAATGAGGGCGAAGTCACCTCTCCTTGCAATTTGTTCCAGTAGTTGATCAATTTTCAAAGAACATCTTATTTCAAATACAAACTTGTTGAGTATCAGCTTCCAGGTATTGGCCTTTTCTTATCTGATTAAGAACCATCTCCTTAACTCTTTTTCTTTCCCTGCAAAGGAGATAAGAATGTGTCGTGAAGCCATGTCTTATGTTTCTGATAGTATAAACAGATGGGAGTTCTCACTGAAGGGCATTTTCTCTCATCCTTCAGTATTTGTTTTGTGCTTTTCTGTCCTAAATTTTTCATTGTAATGTGGAAAGTAGAATTGGAGAGAGAATTTTCAAACAGGAAATGATGGCCTGTGTGGTTATAATTCAAAATACACTACGTGCTACAGTCAGGAATGTAGGTGCTAGGAAAGAAATGTAAGAAGATATAAGGTAAAATATACAGCACTCTCTCTCTGTTTTTCCTGCCTCACCACTCTGTCTGCGCGATAGGTAATTTGCTTTGATCGTATATCCATTGACCAAATGCTGAATTATACTGCCATGCACACAGCCTTTAGTTCCTGGCTCAGTGAATCTTGGTTATCAGGCTTATCCTTTTAACAAGATGACTCTTGTTGCATATGAATATCTTCATTCAGAAAAATAAAATGAATCAGTAAATTTCAGCTCATTAGGCAACATGTTGCATAAATGAAGAGAAAAAAACCCTATTTGCTGCCATAAGTATGTTTCAGAAAGTAAATGTTAAATTGGGTCTAACATTTAACAACAGTAACATCAGGTTTTTTTTAGAGTGCAGTTTAAGTATACTGAGAGAAAAAATGAAGAACTTGGATTGCAGTCCATTGTCGAGTGTAGAAATGTGAAGCAATGTTAACAATGCCAAAAGGATAAAGATATGCATACCATACACCTGTGCATCAAAAATGCAAGGTACTTTCCAGCAACTTAAGGGAAATAACTTTTCCTGGATATATTAAAAAAGTTGAAACAATTTGCAGGCAATAATATGCTAAATGAACTCCAAGCCAAATTCTTCACTCAACTGGCACAAATCTGTCTTTTCAGAACATTTCATGGGTTTACAGCCATTTTACAAAGCTACCAATATCATCTTGGCTAAAATAGCAATGGTTGCACCTTACTCATACCTGTGGCTTCTCTAAAGAATTCAGAAGATGTCAGCAATGGTCTTGCCATGCAAACCTGGAAACCGTGGCAAATGGCATTTGAGATCAGATGAGGCAATGGGTGTGGAGAGCCTTGACCTACCTGTGATTGCAGAAAATATTCTCAAATAATGCTCTAAGATCTAAATTCTAAATCTTTAAATTTTTCCTGGAGTCCTGGCTCACTGAATGGAGTCTTTTCCTAGAAATGACTATGGATGTTGCTCTTGTATGAGGAAATGTTCCAGATCCATGAGATATCAACTCCCTGCACAATGCTGTGAGCTCAAGGAGTCTGGAAACTGGGGCTGTTATGACTACAGCCCTTCAGCTTCACAACTTTTGTAATTGGTATTTCAGACACAGGATTTTTCTAAATTACAAAAGTCATCAAGGAAATTATTTGAAAGCAACAAAACAATTCAACACCCATACTATTTATTTGATTGATGTTGATTTATTCCATGTTTTCAAAAAACACCAGCAAACTTTTGACTGGGAAATAAAATATTAACCCAAATCATAATGGCACGCTAACTTCCCCCAGGGGTCACAGACACTATAGATCTGTCATCATGCAAATTTTTTTTAGACTTGATGAGAAATGACAAAAGTGCTATTGTTGTGAGAAAGCAGAACATATATTGCTTACTGATTGTATTTTCCTAGGAGGGTAAAAATTTTTTTGGAAGATGGTACCACAGAAATGCAACTGAACATTTAAAGCTCCGTGATCCTCACCTAAATCTTGACTGAGCTGTCCCATCCTCTCTTGTATAAATGGAATTTCACCTTGCCTTTACACCTCTACTAATTAGCTTACCTTCTAAAATATAAAGTCATTTTCCCCCATCCTTCCTGTGCCTTAAGAAAGCTTTTGAGTCAGATAGGCTGGTAGCTACCACTAGTTCTAACTCCAAACCCTGAAGTCAACCTAAACCCTGAAGTACCTATATTTCTCCACATTTGCTGCTGGACATAATCAACCAGTCCTGCTGGCACCAAACACTTCATCAGGTACATTTGTATTGAGATGCCCAAACCAGGCAGTGCTATGCTGGTGTCACCTGTGAGGTCTGAGTGGGAGCACAGCTGCTGGCTTGAGCCTTGCACAAAGCCCAGTGAAGAGGAAAAGAGTGTCCTGGATGGAGTGGTCATCCACAAGTCAGAAGAGAAAGCTCCTGTGCTGCTCTTCTCTTTAATCTCCATTTGGGCTCTGAACCTAAGACAGCCATCTCTTTACACCCCAATCATCTGGCTAGAGTGTTTCAACAAGACCCCAGGGACTTGGTCTCTCCAAATGAAGTGCTCTCATTCTGAGCTAAATACCTACTCACTGGTTCAGATCCTGGGAGGCTGCATCTACCCCACTTGCCAAAACACAATCAGTCTGGTGTTTTCCATTCAAGCTCATTAACATGGTATATGAACAGGAAAGTCTTCCACACTGGGGACTGAGAGTGCAAACTCAATGCTCTCCCTGTTACCTTGTGGTTAAAGAACTCCTCACTGAATTTCAGGGCTTAGAGTGAAGACCCTACACTAAAACGAAGTCTCCCACAGCTCAGCCATATGCTCTCACAGCTTGCTCTTGGTGTGGGTCTGTAAGAACCGGCTGAGGTCAGCTCTGCCCCAAAATTGTGCGGAGAAATCCCAGAAAAGTTTATTCAGGGTCACAACTTTATCTGCTTTACTGTGGAAGTCCTAAGAATACCTGACTAGATAGCTTGGGCCAGAAACACCCAGGTATAGCTGTAACTTAAGATGAGATTTGCATAGGTCTGTCTACGAAAATGGTCCCAAACGCAGCAGCATCTAGAAAATCTGTCCTTTTCAATCCGAAAAGCCACATTGCACACAGAGGGCAAGCTGTGATGCTATTTTCTAGATGACTGACAGATCATTACATTCTTTTGGAACTTATAGTTTTAGCAACATGTCCTTTGTTAAACAATAATACTGATGCCCCCCCAGCTGGTTGCTGGAATTTAAATTTATTCTAGTGAGAGATATAAATCAGTTGTGAGACTTTTTTCGCCTCTCAGTGAGTTTCTGTCACTGAAAAAGGATGATAAATGATTATTTCTGTTGACAATAGACGATAACTAAAGCGCTGATCAGATCTCACATTCTAGGATCAATACAGCATTAGTCTCTAGCCTATCTTTTACATCACTGTGCATAGGCTCCTTGCTGCTATCCCAGGCAACATTCAATAACCAGTACCCAGTGAACTAGTGAAATATGGTCTCTGGCATGTTGCTTCCTTACTCAGTGAATGCTTCTGAGACAAAGTCCCCCCTCCCTAATACAAACCTTTATGGAATAGGACATCACACTTTTGCATGCTTAATATAGCTAGAGACATATGCTCCCTTTAGTGCTTTTGGAATAAACAGGAGAGAAATATTCTCACTGCAGCTGAAGGATTGCCAGCAGGAATGTTCTCACTGACTCAGGGACCTTGTTAGGGTCCTGCCTCTGTCTACTTTATCTTGCCCAAATTTTTTCCTGCATTTCTCTTAATGCCTTCCCATGCCACTGTTAAGCCGTGAGTTTTAAAGTTCCCAGGTCTGTGTCAGTGAAAGAGTTCTTCTGTCCCTCTCTTTGGGCTTCTGGATTGTGTTTGCCCACACTGACACTGTGGCCCTCTGCCTCCTCCTTCTCCACAGCTCCTCTGACGAGATGCTCATTCTCTTGATTGTAGCAGTGTGGATAAGCATGCCAAAGGGTGTGCATCTGTGAAGGTCCTTCCTAATGTCTGTGTTTAGATGGGGTTGCCCCACGAACAACTCTGTGCCTGTCTGTGGAAGCTGGTACCCTGAGGTCTTGGTTCTGGTGGGTTCCCCCTCCTGGCTCTACTGCAGCTTGCAGTGTCTTTGCACTGCTCGTTCATTTGCTCATTGCTTGTTAAATTGCTTAGTGTAAACAAAAATTAGAAGTTGGGGAACAGTAACAAAAATACTGACCTGAAACCATGCTGAGCAAAGGAAATGGCAAAAGTTTTTGCTTGTGAGAAATACTTGGTTCATGTCATTGAAACTGCTTGGTTTTTGTCCCTTAATGGCTTTTTTTTTGTTAGTTTCATGCTAAAAGCAGGGGGCTGCTGTCTGCTTTCCCTTCCATTGAAACTGCCTGCTTTAAACTCTTTAAAGTTGCCCGCTGGTTGCAGCTTTCAAAAGTCAAAGTGGCCAACTAGGGGAGTCCTTCTGTTCGTGGCAGCATGCACACACTGCCTTCCCTGGAATCTGGAATACAAATCCAAGTGGTACATGCTGGAGGGAGGCTGACTATGGAATAAGCAGGAATAAAACGCTGAGTAGCTTATTTTACATATAGACGCTTTTCTTACTCCAGCAAAATTTCTTTGGTACAGAGAAAATATTACTAATCTGTGATAATTCTGCCACATAACAGACCCCTGCTCACCAGACTGAAACATGCTTATTTTCCTTTCTTCTTAAAAGAAAAGGTCTAGCTTGCCAGTTGAATGCTCTTTGAGTTATTATGTTTTTCACATGTAAAGCAATAACACAGCAGCCAGGTTATAAGATAACATGTTCAGTGTGCCATAATCAGATGGGACAAAATGTATTCTGGGCACAACTCTATTAACTTTGATGGGCTTACAGGAGAGAAAAGCACAGACCATTGACATTAAGGGGGAAATTTTTCCTGGATAGAGAGCTGCAATATCTCTATAGGTAATACTGATGTGATTGTTCTGTGTCTTGGAGGCACAGCCATTACAATTAATGGAGTGAGTCAACATGATCTACAACATTTTGTCGTATGTCTTTTTTTCATTTAGTAGGCTCATACTACATTTTTACGTGTAGTATTTCTGTTCAAGAGTAATAGCTGTGTTTTTCACGCTGTTGCTGCTCAGCATGCAGTCTCTGAACTGAATTGTAGGAGTGTGTCTAAGGAAATAACATTACTCAGGACAGTAACTGCTAAGCAAATGGTACAGGTGGATGTGATTTGCTGCTGACCAAGTCTCATTTGAACTGTTTGGCACACCTCTAAATTAACTGAACAGATGGATTTTTAATTAGTTCTGTCATTTCATTTTCTGCATTCTTAATATATGTCAGGCTGTATGTCAGGGAGTATTAGCATCAATTTCAAGAGATACAAATTCATAGCAAGAATAAGCTGATAATAACAATAACAAAACATAATTAGAGTACAAATTGGGAGGTCTGTAGTTTTATAAACATGATAAACCTAGATTCATGAGGTTTCAGAGATTTGTTTAAAATGAAAAATGCATGAAATTTGCTGCAAACCAATTAGTTCTGTGCAGACATAGAGCAGGATTTTCCAGCTTCCAGTTAGCGGAATGGGCCTTGCTCATGTGAACTGGCTGAGAGAAGCTGCTGAATTTATGCAATTGATTTATCTGGTTCCACCTGCCCCAAAGAGCAGAAGCACTTGCCTGGGCACTAAAGTGCCTTTTAGCTTCTGAGACTGCAGTCAAAAACTTAGTTATTCTTTCCTTCTCATCAAAGTTATATTTATCCAAGTGCAAAATCCTTTTTTTGTCATTTGCAGCTAGGGTAGTTTTCAAGGGCAAGGCAGCAGCAGAGTCTGGTCCTAGCAATATGGCAGCAATAGTTGCATTCCCATATAAGATTAAAATGATAGTGATTTCTGAGCACAGATAAAGCAACACAACATTATATACTTGTTTTATTAAGACAATCTTTCTGAATCCTAATGATGTTGTTTCTATGATCATAGTTAACAAGATTAAGTTCAAGCTACATAAAAACAAATTCCACACAACTGTATAGCATTAAGATGCCGCACTCTTCATATAGTTCAAGCTACAAAGATTGATCTTTATGCATTTGTAATTTTCCATGGCAGCTCTGGATAAAATACTCGTTTCCTCCAGATTTATCTCTGCAGGGAATACCTTAGAATTATGGCAGGCACTACATCACAAGTAGCACAACATCTAAGTTAAAGCAAATAGCTTTAATCATAGATTTCCAAAACATGTTCCTCTTTGGACCTGCAAAAAAAAGCTAACATGTAAACAGGCCTAATCAGAGCAACATTTCTAGCAGTAGGATCCTAGAGAGATTAAATCAGAGACACCTCATCAAGGGGATATAATGATGTTTGATAGGACCTCCATCCTCGACACTTTTTCAGCAATATTACACAATGTGCACATAGTGGGAACTGTTTTATTTAATATACATTAAGACTGACATGACTCATGTTTATTTAGGAATATCTTTTTTTGACGTCTTGCAACTAACTGTTTAAAATCTACGCAGAAAAGTGAGTGGCTTTTTCCAAGAATAAGGAAAGTATTTAAGCCTTAATGACTTTATCCATGTGCCAGTTATTACCTGACTTTCTCATTCAGTCTTGGCCCATTTGCTGTCCTTTGAGTCAAATCTCAGCATCTTGTGAAAAGCAACTGCCAGCGACAGAGCTTCTGTTCACAGAATAGGCAATATGCTGGCTACAAAAGAAATGCTGGTTCAAATCTCCTCCCCAATTCCAAACTGGGGCAAATACCTTGGTCTTTCCTGTGGCCTAATCATAAGCTTACCAGCTCTTCCATGGCGGGATTTTTTGCTTGACCTCTTTTGCTCTGGCCTTTGACAGCACCCAGGATATGCAGCCAGCAGTATGTGTTGGTGAGACGATTCACTCCAAACAATGGCACTTTGCGGACTTTGAAAAACTTACCCTTGGAAACTTTCCAGACAGATCTGAGGCTGGATAAACCTTAGCTGTACTTTATGTTGTCAGAGCACACGTCTGGCAGTCTTTGAGCACGGAGGGGTATGCTGACCCAGCCCTGAAGATTTCACACTTATTTAGGCTCTGGTAGATGTGCCCTGTGTGCAGGTTACCTTTACTCAGTTGAACAGTTCTAGGGAAGTCTCTTCAGGATCTGGAATACTTCATAGCTCATGCTTTAACCTGTAATGGCAGTGCAGGATCTGGTCTTCATCAGCTTTGCTGCTCAGGGGGTTTGACAGATGGATCCATGCCTGCACGTAAGTGGGGTCAGGCGTCCCAGCTCTGCTTCCTCTGCAAGGAGCACACAGTGCCTCTGCAGCGCTTTCCTGTCTGCAAGGCATCCACAGTCACCCTGAGAGGACCTGAGACAGCCTGGCCTCCTCCTGGGCACTTAATTTAATAAGGTTTGGAATTCATATGCTTTGAGGGGAGAGGCAATGTTGGGGAGACCCTTGGGCTGTAAGCACGACTAATGCTGAAGGGCAGTGGTTACAGTCCTCACATTAAGAGTGCTGGGCAGGATCTCTGCTGTAGCCCTGCCTGTTTTCACCTCCACTCCGACTATTCTTGTGCTGTTTGCCTTTGATAATAGAGAGATGACAATGATCTTATTGACAACATGCTTTGTGAGCTGATATTGTTATAGAAAAGTCAGCTAATATTTATTTTTACAGGAAGAAAAGGTTTGTGTATACAAGGACTACAGGGCATCAAATAAAATTAGCACGGACCAGGTTCAAACCGAACAGAATTGTTCTGTGGAACAGCTCATGGTTGAGTTGTAGAACACTTGGCCATAGGGTGCAACAGACCCTAAAGTTCTCAAAGTCTGAAAAGGAATTGGACACATTACTGGAAGAAACTCCATTTAAGGTTAAGTATTAAAGGCACTATCTCCACTTTAGGAAGCCCTTAAAACCGATAGCACCCAGGTTAGGAGATGATGCTGGGCCAGAGTTACTATGTGCCTCCCTTAATTCTTTTTTGGACATAATTAACATATGATTGGAGGCAGGTGCTGGGCTACACATACCTTTTATCTAACTCAGGATGGGTTTTCTTACATTTTTATGCATTCTTATGACCACTGATTTCCAAAACAAAATTTCAGGGCAGAAAAACCTGTCATGTTGTCAAAACAGGGAAAAATTTGGAGAAAGGGGAAAAAAAATCACTATAAGAACATGCAGCCTCTATCTCTTCTCACAATTTATGAAACTGTGAGAGAAAGGACAGCCAGATGTTGTGAAATCATAGAATCACAGAATGGTTTGGGCTGGAAAGGACCTTAAAGATCATCAAGTTCCAACCCCCCTCCCATGGGCAGGGACACCCTCCACTAGCCCAGGTTGCTCAAAGCCTCATCCAGCCTGGCCTTGAACACCTCCAGGGATGGGGCATCCACAGCTTCTCTGGGCAACCTGTTCCAGTGTCTCACCGCCCTCACAGTGAAAAATTTCTTCCTAATGTCGAGTCTAAATCTACCCTCTTTTAGCTTATACCCATTACCCCTTGTCCTCTCACTACACTCCCTGATGCAGAGTGCCTCCCCATCTCTCCTGTAGCCCCCCTTCAGGTACTGGAATGCTGCTATTAAGTCTCCTCGGAGCCTTCTCTTCTCCAGGCTGAACAACCCCAACTCTCTCAGCCTGTCCTCATAGGGGAGGTGCTCCACAGTAGACAACAGGCACCGGAGTTGCGTGCTTGCTTCTTCAAGCTCCCAATCTAATCAAAAGTGTTTTTATCAGCCTGCTAGCCAGGACTCTTAATGTACATAGCAGACTATTTAAATTGTAACTAGCACGTTGCTGAGGTAGCAGCCAGACTCATCCCCTCGTTGGTGGAAAGACCTGTACCGCAGTATTCATCTAACACAAAAGCAGATTCTGAATAACTGTTGTGCTAGGCTTGACATTGTGGCTGTTTGTCTGAGGGGAAAGTGAGAGGAAGGAAGAGATTTCAAAACTTTTTGTAGCAGTGGGAAGGGAGATCCTTATGGGACAGTAAATACTGGATGAAGGAAATGTAGGTTCATCAATACAATTGTGAAGAAATAGCCTTGCTTCCTTCTGCAGCTGTTCTTTAGCTGTATTATTTGTTGTTTGTAACAACTGCTAGATACCCTTGAAAATGTTCATGAGTTCTGGATGATTCATGATTCCTTGGTGTAGGTGAGTTTTTTCATCAAACAGTTCTTAACTAAACTGTAGTGTTTGCTGTTCATTAATTCGGTATTTTCTATTTATTGTTTTGTCATCTTTTGTTTGAAAAGTTTCATACATTTAATTGGGAAGCACAAATATTGTCTGATAACTTAGGACTAATTATGATCCATGAAGAGCAAGCAGACAAATGGAACAGTTTGCTGACATCAAAAATAGTATGTCCAACCTAGCTGGCAAACACCTTCCATTAAGGAATATGTTAACAGAAATTCATTCTTGGTCATAAACAGTTTAAAGCAAAAAAGAAATTGATTCCCAGTCAATATACATTCACTCAATTTTAATTAAATATGTTTATAGAATTACTTTCTTGTTAGATTCCCTGGAAGATGCTGTTTGTGAAAGACATGTCTAAAATAAAAGCAGCTTTATATTTGAGCGCATTGCCCTGCACAGTGCAGTTTCAAGCACAAATGAACGAGACTTCCATGAGGCTGAGAGCCTCTTTTTCTTGTTATAAGGATGAAGCGCAAATGCCAGGTGGAATTTTGTTTTGCTTTGCCTTAATTATGAGCCATGTTATGTAGCTGAAGAATGGACCCAAGAGGAAAAGCTTGAAGCTTAAAATGATTTATAGATAAGATTTCTACATAATTTTTTTCTCACAAAGCAGAATACATCTGAGTCTTCCCTCATAATTCCCTTAAAAGCTTGGTTTATCTTTATGCTAGGTCTGCTCCAAATGGTGGGATCAAGGGAAAGGGGGGAATATAGTCGTTATATTTTGTACAAAGTTTATTAGGGCCACGCTCAAGGCTTTTATGTGCAGAACACTACAAATGCTGGCATACAGCATATCCTATCTGAAACCACAGCAAGTTCACCATACAGTCTCACTGTCTCCTTGACGTGATCCCACCATGTGCTACTCCAGCAATTTCCCATCTGCCTTTCTATATTAGTTTTGACCCTTCGCAGATGGGCTATTGTTTCCATTTGTGTTCCTTTGTACTCTACAGCCACAGTGACAGGATTTTGGTTCCTTATCCAGAGCACTGACATGCAATATAAATAACACTTTGCCACAGCTGAATATTTTCCCTTCCTTCCCTTCTGGTCTCCCAAACCAGCATGTAGCAAGATCTCACTTTCCCAAAACAGGCCAAGCTTCAGAAATCCCTGAATGTGAAGCATCATAAGAGGGTACTTCTGAGGCTATCACTAGAATGATGCTCAAGTGAAGTCACAGACAGAAAGCGATGCAGTGCCAGATTTTGAACAAATTGCCGAACAACTTACAAGAATAAAAATTATACAAGTTCTACCTCCAGCAATGCATGAGAGGCAAATGACCTCAGGGTGCATTGACTCTGATGCCTGACTTTCCTCTCTGCTGCACAGCACCAAGCTGATGAAGTACCAAGGACATCTAAAACAGTTTATGTTCTAGGTCTTTCAGCCCTGTGATTAATCATCTTGAGACTTCAATGCACATTCAGTTAGCAGCACTGTGGGAGGTGCTGGTACGCACCTTTTCTCTTTTTTTCCCCCTTTGGTGATGAATGCTACAAAATTCTTTGACTTTGAATGTATTTCTGCCAGGTAAGAAAAACGGTAATGAGAAGTTGAATCTTTCCTTCAGTGATGAATCAGTTTTTCTGGGCATATTTAGATCTGTTTTCTCTACTACATCTTTCATCTAGAGACTACCTCTGTTGTCTGGTAGAAAATAAGGCTGCATGTCACCTTGGGAACGTTTTTCAGAAAGAAAATTATCTTTTACAGATGCGTACTTTAGTTTTGCTGTGACAAAGTGGTGAAGCACAAGCACTGGTCGACAGGCACAGAGACCACAAATCTAGCTGCAACATGCTTGTCTCCAAATTTAGAGGCTTCTGAGTAGTGAAGAAAATACCACAACCACCACTGACTCTCACTTATGCTGATCGTCCTCTGAATTGCTGGGATCCCAGTGGTGATGGAGATGTAACTGCAGTCAGAAGAGGTTTGTGGAAAGAGGTAGAAAAACATAGCATTTGTCAATGTGATGAGGTAGCAGAGTAAAATAATACTTTGGGGAGATATCTATTCAAGTGGGATCTCCTAGGGGTCAATAATCTTGCTCGGCAATGACGCAGGAAGACGAAGGGGGATGCGAAGAGGTCAGACTTCCCAATGAGCTGCTAGACCAAGCAATGATTGGTCAACAGGAATTTACTGGATAATGTTTTTGTCTGCTTGTGCAAACTCCTTCTCTCTTCCAGCAACACAAAGGTGGCAGCAGTGCCAAAAAGGGAAACCTTGAATCCAAGAGTGACCATCACCAGGGCATCTGCCATTCTCTTTGCATAGGGAATATGGACACACTCAGAGATTAGAGTAGGAAGTTAAATACAGTATTAAGTACAACTCTCTAGGGAAAGTACAGCAGAGTAACATTTCAGAGGGTTCAATTTGAAGCATTGTATGAGAAAATGCAACTTGAAAAATAGGCTATCCACCCACTGCACGACGATTTTAATGCTTCCTTTATTTCTCAAAGCTCTTGCAGCTAGGGTCAGTGTAACTGTATAAAAGAAAACAAATCTAGAGACATAGTTTTTTGTCATTCTAACTGAGTTGATTGGATATTTTATGTATGTGTGTACAGACCCACATTCAGATTGAACTCCAATGGCAAAAAGGAAACTAAAAGGTACGTTAATCTTGCATATTTTAATTATTATTTTAGTGGCTCACATTGGCAATCATGTCTTAATAATTCAGTAAGTCTCAATTTAGTAGTTCAGCCTTATATCTTGGGCAGTTAGTGGGGATTTTAATAAAATTCATCAATTTAGTCACTATATGAGAACTGAGATAAGCAAATTAAGATTTACCAGAGATCAGATATAAAATTAGAGAAAGGATAATTTTTGATGGGCCATGACCTCAGCAGCTAGGGATTGTCATTTCTCTGTGAAATCAGATGAACAGATAATGAGGCAATTACCTTGTGAACTTTGAAATGATAAACAAACAGTAATGCTGCAGGACAGGCAAAGTTATTTCCAGCATCTGGAGAACCTGATGCAATTTATCTCTAAACTCCACATTTACTGTTTAAATCTGCATATATTAGTATAAATAAGAGTAACTAAATGCAACCATTTTTTTCTCCCAAAGGCATACACATTTCTCAGTGACACAAATACAAATAAATAAACCTATTTATAATAGATTACCAACCACAAGTCAACAAAACTATCTTATGATTTATGTATTGAATTCAGGTGCTCAAGTAATTAACTTTTATCATATTTATCCCAGTGATATCTGAGATAAGATACACCTTGTGTTTTGCTTAGCCTTCAATGCAATTACTGCTTTTCCTTGGCAGGAAATTAAGAGCATCAGAAAGAGCTGAAAGTCTTTGTACAGTGGCTTTGTGAATCTGAAGTCTGTCTGCCTTTTCTCTACCTCAGGCACAAATGTGCGGTCAGCAGATTCATTCTGAGCTTGACTCACTGAAATCTAAGGCGTGAGAACGATGCTCTTGTACAGCTCAGACTGACAGGACAGCTGGCAAAGGCTGTTGTTCCACTCTGGAGGGCAAGAGAAAGATGGTCAGTCACTGCTGCAAAGGACAGGATAGGCAAGTAAACAGCATTTTATCCTGCGGTGATTTGAGTAATATAGACTTCATGCACTTCTTACTCTGTGCAGAATGTGATTTAGATTGTTGCCAGTTTTAGACACATTTCTTTTCAAGCAGAAGATTATTCTGGTTGTCTCTGCAGGCACGTGGGCACCTTCTGAGTATCTGGAAGTCCCCTACTATAGATGCTTGTTTTTATATCTATGTATGTAAGAATTATTATATACATATCTTTAGTGCATTATACACGTATTTAAAGAAGTGTTATCTTTCAGTAGATGCTTATGATAACTATTCCTCCAGACAGGCAGTAATACATTTTGTGGGATCATGATGCTATTTGCTGCTTGGTTCACTCAACTCTGGAGCTATTGTAAAGTTGGAAAGAATTGCACTACCAAAGAGGTAAAAAGTAGTGTTATATAAAACCAGACTATATTCTATAACCCTGTTTTAAAATACAAGGAGGTCAATGATAGCAGGTTATTTTTTGGTTGGGAAAGGTGAGCAGGGTAGGGAGGATAAGAGACAGCATTGGAAGCAGAGGAAAAACCTTTATTTGCCTGTTCAGAAACTTGTTCTCACATATTATGAGCAAAGCAAAACTGAACCTCAAAATATAGGCAGACCAAACCAGAATCTCCTCCTCTGAACCCCTTCAGACTTTGAGGAGCTGGACAATCCGAAACTTCATTAGCCTGTTTTTTTCTCTAAGAAAACCACAAATGAGGAGGGACAGCAAAGTCAGCATCGAAGAGCTTAACTGGGGTGTTTGCTCATTGTGTCCATGTTACTCTTGGTGTCAGTGGGCTGATACAGATGTCAGAATAAAGTAGTACAGAGATGAACCAGGCCCAGTTTCTATACCAGGTTTGGAATCTGTTTTAAGATTATGCACAGGTGTAAATCGGGAATAATTTCACACAAGTACAGCTGTACGAATGCATGGATTCTAGTATTAGAGATCAAAACCAGATATTTTCTGTGGGCTTCAACTTCATCAGAGAAGCCTTTGCATTTCCATGCTGCTGCTTCTCTTTGCCTTCCCCAGTAAGGAAATAATTTAGCACCAAATTTACCTTTAGGCACCTCTTTACCTTCAGAGTGGCTTTGCTGAACAGAAACCCTGGTCACTGGAATCAGGTTAGGAAAAGCCAAAGATTTGTGGAATTTTGGAGCAGGATCCAAAAACCCTGGTCTGAGTAAGGCCACATTGGGAATGTCAGGGTTATCAGCTGTCAAGTTTCCACCAAATGAACTTCAGGCTTCTTGAGTCAAAGGAATAAATCCTTTGCCTAATCCACCACAAAGCATCAAGAAAAGAAGGAAAACCTACTTACCCAGAATACAGACAAACTGTGCTGAGGTCATGCCAGAGGCTCTTCCTGCATTGGTTCTGCCCAGCAGGGACAGATGCAAGATTCAAAGAATTTGCTAAAAGCCCCAGTGGAGAAACACTGAGTGGGATGGGGTGGGGGAAGAACTTGGTGCCTTTGAAAGACAAAGACAAGACTGTTGTCAGGACTCAACCTAGTCCTTAGGTTTTTTTGCAAACCTGTTTTCCCCCAGCTTCCAGTTAGGAGCTGCACTTCCCAACACCTCCAAAACAGTTAGAATTCTTACACTGTTTTTGAAAGGCTTTTCTGGTATGTTACAGACAATGCCTAGAGTAGCTGAATATAAAATGGAGAAGTTCTTACCAGTGTAACAACTTACTCAAAACAACAACAAAAAATCATCAAATTCTAATACTGCCTTGCATGAGCTCTAACTGGTTTTTTTAATGGCTAGATGCCTCACCCAGTCAAGAGAACAGAAAAAACCCACACAATTGTCTTTCTTTTACTTAGTTTTCTGGTTAATTTACCTGCAGTTTTTATTCTGTCATCCTGGTGCTGCACTCTCTGGATCACAAACATTGTGAGGAATCACTTTGATACAAATGAAGCAATCTCTATTCATTTTCTGAGATGGAACACACTTTTGGTAATGCTAGATCTTGTAAACTCTTTAAAAGAAACTTAACTTTGAGAGTAAACCAACAGCACCACCTTACTGGAAACCATATGATGCATATACTGAAAAGGGGCTAAAAATATACAGTAGTTTAGGATATTCATCCTAACAATATTAACCTTCCCTAGAGAGATGTTTTGGTCTGTTCCATCTGCCTGTATCCATTTTTATCACACTTATCCCTCTTTCTAGATTAAATTTGTCTCTCTTACTCAGATTTATTTTTATTCCCACCCCTAAATATTTTATCCATTCAGTTGCCTACGCAAAATACCCATTTATGTGATGAGCCGTGTATTACCCTTTAGTTTAGGGGCAATATCTCAGATTTATCTCTTTACTTCATAATTTCAGGCTACAGTAGGGTGTCCCTATTTGTATCAGTTTCAAAAGTAGCTACCTTCTGTTCAATGAGAAAGTGTAATCCATGTATATGGGAACTTTGCTACATAATCTTGACGTCCAACTGTGTTTCCATCAGTATTAAAATCCTCCTTTTATGGTACCATTCTGGGTTTATGAGCCTACTGATGATAATGGCAATAAAGATATAAGTACCACCCTATAAATGTTGCTTACCCAACAAGCATCTGTATGACACAGGAGCATTTATTTATACAATTGAGGAAAAAAAAAGTCGCTTCAACACTTTCCACAAAGCCAGATTTCCCTTGATCTGCAGACAGATTGGGCTAAATAACTCTTGGCAGAATCTAGTCTTTGGTGCACAATTCCTGACCCTCATCCTGTTCTGCTTCCTTCTTGACATCAACTTTCTTTCCTGACTTTCCTAACTCTAATGTGCTGAGTATGATTCAATAACAGAATAATAGGTATTATACTAGAATCTCAAATAACATTTCCCAGTGGGTAGCTTAATGTGTGAATTTACTGTGGAGACAAAAGGAATCTGTCAGCTAGCTGGGCAGAAGAGAGGGAGGCTCAGTCCACTGGCCATGGCCTTTATCTTCTCTTCATTTGAGAAAAAACCTTTTTCACTCTCTGAAGGTTGCAGGTGGATCTGCAGATGATGCAAATGAATGTAGCTCTAATAGGCCACATAGAGCTACGCCTGCTTATCCCAGCTGAGAATCCACCCCAGCACTTCATGAGGTAGTTGTCTTCACCCAGGTTTTTCTTTCTTGTCCAGGTCTTGTTATAATTGCCAATGAAAGCACTGAGAAGGAGGAGAGGAGAAGCTATACAGATTGAGGTACCAGCCAAGAGGAGAGGGAAGCTACAAAGGAGGGAGGACAAGCAGTGAGCAGGGAGGTTGAACCTTCCTTTTGGCTTTCAGCTCAGTAGACATAAATATGGTCTTGGCCACGGAGTTTGCATCTCTTATACAACAGATTGTAGATTATCTCAAAGTTCACAGGCAGAGCACTTAACAAGTCCACCCTGAGACTACTTCTGTCAAGAGCAGTCAAACATGCAGTGCTTGAGATACCACAGCAATGCACTGCATTTAAATGGCAGTGGGTAAGGGAGGGAGCACTGTGCAGTGACCACTTGGATACCGGTGAATTAATTACTTTCAGCCAGTCAAGCTGTATCACTGTTTCATCTGCATGGCAACTCTGTCTTCAAGGGAGGTGATGATAAACTTTAGCAATAGTGGAGACTTTGCCTTTTGCCAGCAAATTCCTCATCTGCCTAAAGAGACTATGTAGCTCTCTATCCACAAAAACTCTTAAGCTTAGTGGCCCCTTTCAATCAAACTTATTGGAAGACGGTTGTCTCAAGGATTTAGTATCTACAAGCTTCAAAGAAGAGGTGGCCAGGCAGAGGGCTTTCCTTTTGTCTCTGGTAAAGGAAAAACTGAAATACAAACTCTTGTCTATTGCAACCGTATGCACAGGGGAGTGACACTAGCAACAGGAAAGGCTGATGCTAAATATTGCACCTTTAGGTGCATAAAATTCTCATCCTGGGAAACACATATGCAGGAGACTGGGCATCTTCATCGCCCACTGACTTACTTTGTGTCCTACTCAAGTGAAGTGCAAGCTTTTTCCTTCCCTCCCTGATTACAGTGATGGCCCTTCTGGTTAGCAACTGCCTGCTCTCATGTTAAGCTGGATACAGCAAAAGCAACTTGAAGGTAAAGAAACTGAGGGAAGCAATCTCAGGAACTGGATAACACTTTCATTGCCTGGAATAAAGCTCTTACAAGCGGAACAGTGTGAGCCAAGGGACCTGTGGGTGACAGGAAAGGACCATGCCTCTGTGAGGTGTGAAGGGACTGCATTGTGCCCATGTGGAGGAGATACAAATCTGCTTGGGAACAAGATGTGTTTTCTCACAGAAGTGGGATGAATACAGCCAAGAGCAGGCATACATTTTACTTTTTGGTGCCTGAAGTATTTACTCCTCAAGGAATCTGTATCATAGGGGCTAAAAGCTGTTCCACGCTGTTCGCAGCTGGGCTTTCATATGCTGCTTTTTTTGGTGACCCACTTCATTTGTTTGGTTGTTTTGTTTTTTTTCCTAATGAGGTAGGCAGTTTCCCAGCTAGAATGATCCTGTGATGAGCTGGTGTGCAGTAGTGAAAGGAGGAAGAAAAACCTCACAGATGCCAAGAGCATGTCCGAATATACAAATTGAACATTACTCTGATTACAAGATAAGGAACAAAAGAAAAGCTACTTATTTTTTAAATCTGTAATATTGATTGAATGATCAAAATTATAGGTTGGTGCTGCAGCAACTGAGGCTCCACAAGATACTGTAATTGCAGATAAAGGAATACAACAGGCATTTGAAATACTGTCCTAACAAGTAAGTAATACTATAGCAACTGACCTTTATGACTTCAAACATTTTTCTTTTATATAGCTAAAAATAAAACAAGAAACAAAGGAATAAACAACAGATTAAAATAACTTTATCATACACATACCAGGCTTAGCAGAAGGTAGTTGCAGAACTGAAATAACACTGGATCAAATGCTCCCCTCTGCTTCCGCATGGCAACAGCATAAGCTCCCTGCCAGGCTCTGAAGTTCCCCACCCAGAGCAGACACTGAACATCAGCAGACATTGTGGCTCCACTTGATATGTAGCCTGCTGTAATGGACTGAGAGATGTTCTGGAGGGCAAAGGAACACTTTGCAGATATAATTCTTTGACTTTTTTTCATCCCCTGAAAATGGAGCAAGCTTTTTTTTAGACATTTTAATGGGAAAATCTAATTCTATTTTCATGTGAGCAAGTGGAATTAAAAAAAAAAAAAAAAGCAAATTACTGTATCAGCACACTTGGAGTTTTCACTTCCCCTTTTCAGGATACATTTAATGGAAAAGCATGAGGTTTTTCAATTATATCATTTTGTCAAGAAGAGTAGGAAAAAACAGAACACAGTAAATACTCAGACTTTCAAAGAGTGATGACCTGTACCAGTTGAGCTGAAGTCTGGTTCTACATCTGAAAATTTTTCATAAGAATTACCTTTATTTTTGTGGAAGAATTCCCCTAAATTCCTCATGAAACTAAGGTTACATGATTCATCTTTTAAATTTAAGTTACCTAATGAAAGAGAGGTATTTCTTAGCTTAAGCACAGTGAGTGACTTTTTTTTTTCTTTCTTCTGGTTTGGAGAACTGTACAGTAAAAAATTGCAGAAGGCAGGTGACAGGCTGCTTTGCACCACACACATGGCTGCTATGACATCAGGCGGTCAGTTTCTCAACCCAAAGGAGTGAAGTCAGCCCTCAAAATAAGAAGAAAAAGGAGTATCGGCATTGTTTACACCATGTATTTCCACTCTTAATCAGACATATGAAAAGAACATGTGGAATATAAATTACTACAGAAAAAATGAAATAATTATGGTAAAGCCCTTATAATCCCTATTCATTAGGGATTATGTATTGTTGTGCATAAATTTACAGTTCCCTTCTTCATGATGTCATATATAGCATTGGCTTGAAACTTTGACGTGGAATGAAACAGGATATTGTTTTCTTGTGTGAGGACAACTTTCATATTGACATCCTTGTCCCATACTGGTAACAAAAGTCAATGTCTAAAATTTCCATCCACTAAGAGTAATTCAGGATGAATCAGCTGAAACATCTGTGTTAAATTCAATCCTTTCTTTTGATGTCAGCCATATGAGAAATAATACGTGTATTAATCCCCTTTTGCTTCCCTATTATGTGCCCAAAAAGCACACTTGAAGTTTGAAACTTTTAAAGAAACACAGAACATTTTTCATGACCAACAAGAATTCCCCAGCGGGATGTGAAAATTAAATCTGTGCAGAACTGAAGATGCTCTGAAATTCTATTCTAACATGAGTGTTTCTAAAGCAGTCTTTATTATGACATTTAAATGCTATATGTGTAAAAACCTTCATTTAGCCTTGCTGGAGGTGGAAATGGAGACCGTTTATATTAAGGCCTTCCTAGACTAGATCTATGACAAACAGTTATGTTAAAATCAGCAAGAATTCTCTAAATCTAGAACATATTAATGAGGATGGTAGAAATAGGTGTGCAGTTGTTTTGCTGACTGTGACATTTCAGGGATTGCTTTGAGTCACTGCATTAGTGTTGCCTTACATGCTTACAAAGTAGGGTGGTGTTAGTGTTGGAAAAATTAGATCAGTCTTGAGAGATTAAAGAAGCGTTGTCTGTTATGACAGTTCTTTCAACTGGAAAAGAGGGAGGAGAACTGGGTTAAACCAGCTTTGTGTCCTTGATAAGAGCTGCAGACAGACCATCAGCAACTGATGGCAGAGTCATAGAAGTGTTGATTGTTAGGGACCTCTGGAGGTTGTCTGCTTCGGCCACTTAAAAGCATGTCTCTCCAACACTGGAGGAGATTTTAGCAGAGGGTTTATGTAGTCACGTAAGAAAACCATCCAAAAATTGCCATCATCTGCAAAAAGAACTTATGCCAATGCTGCGCTACTCTCCTAGTGAAGAAATCTTCCCTGTTGTGCAATTCAAACCTCCCAAGCTGAAGGTTTTGCCCATTTCTTCTTACTTTATACTGCCTGCCATTGTTGATAAGAGGTTGGTTCCATTTTCTTTTAACTCTTTCATGCAGTTTTAGGCCATTAGCAAATTACCCCTTAGTTTTCATCAGACCAAGTCCAGCTGTCTTAGCACACAGCTTCTGAGGAGCAGCTCTAGGACCCAGCCATCTTGATAGCAACCTACTGGACCCTCTCTGGTTTCTCAGAATCTTTATTGAACTGGGAGGCCAAAAACAGGACACAATAGTCCATCTGAAGTCTCAACAGCAATGAGAACAAAGCTTCAACTTATGTAGCCCAGCACTTGTTTTCTGCATGGACAATGACAGCAGAGTTGGCTCAGCTCTGACCTATTGCTCACTGCAACCCCCAGTTGGGGGGCTGCTCCTCAGCCAGTTGTCTTCCAGTTGTGCTGACACATGGGGTCACCTCATAGCCAAGGCAATGCTTTGTGCTTTTTACTGAGCTTCTTGAGGCTCCTGTTGGCTCAGTCTCCAAGTTACTCAAGGTTTTTCTGAACTGAACCTCCTTATATATCTGCTGAGGGTGTGCTCTGCAACTACCAAATTTGTTGAGGAAGATACTGAACAAAATGGGCCCTACTACTCACCTGTTGCATACTCTGCTTCTTAACTATCAACTCAGCACAAAACTATTGATTTATTTTTTTTCTCCTTTGAACTTGTGGTGCAGCCAATTTACAATCTGGAGCTGATATCACAGTCAGTTAAAATACTGCCTGTGTATTGTCTTTGTCCATAGCACAGCAGTGATATATCAATGGTACAGATGTGTTAAATCACACAATATTCAAATTTGAAGACTAACTGGAGTGGTCTTGAGTGCAGATGAGTATCATTCAGTTCCACTGTTTTCCTAGTTTTTTAAGTCCTATGTTAAGAAAGTTTATATCTGAAATAGTATTGATTAAAATTACGCTAGTTCAGCTTCTTCAGTGTGCTTGTTTTCAGACACCTGTCCAGATGTTTCCCAGGACTGCTGTGATGAGGCTGGCAATGAAATGAAGCGTTTCTTCCTGATTTGAAATATGAAGAATCAAGGAGAGTTAGCAAGCAGAAGGGATCTTTCAGAGATAAGAAACTTGAATTACCCTCTGCTCCACTTCTGCTAGAATGTTCAACTGGGCTGCTTCCCTTTAATCTAATGTTGTTGTGACAGAGTTCAAATTTTCATACCAAGTGTGATGCTGATGCCACAATTAACATCATTCTTTGCCAGTAACACACAGAGGTCTTAATAGCCCTAAATCTTTCCTCGTATTGACTATGCTTTTCAAAAAAGGTAACTATGAACACCAGAAATACTTGTATTTGCAGTATTTAGTATCAATGCAACCACTGTTCAGAGAAATTGTGTATCTTGTTCCCATTTTTTCTGTACTTCTACCTGTCCTTAAAAACTTGCAATCTATTAGTGTAAGAGTAACTTTCATGAGCCTAGAGATAGTCATTTAGATCTCGAAAAATGCTTCTAGTGGGATAGAGTTATTTCACCTGCAGCATAGTGCTTTTCTGAAATGAACCTACATTAAAGTGGTGTCTTTTCTCACCGTATCTCTTGCAGAGCACTTTCAGACTCCCATCTGCTAATTTGAGTGACACAAATACACTTTTACTGTGCTTTATTCCTGTTTGCCCTGCAGAGGTACCACTGCTGAGAGACACTTTGATTTCTTTTTCTTGTACTTTATCAACAAAATTGTTTGTTAAGAACCATTCACGGAACATATCAAAGGCAAAAGAGAGGATAACTGTCATGGAAAGCACAATCAGAAATCTTGAGGCTACGCAGTAATACCTCAGGACAAGATTTGGCAAAAAACATGTATGACTAATGAGTATTCTTGAAAAAGAACCCAGCAGGAGAATGAAGAATTGAATAAGGAAAGGAGCAAGGAGAGATTATTTGCAAATCAAACAAGCCTGCAACACTTTATGTCAAAGAACAGAATGCCCATTCTTTAGGAAATGGCAGGATTTATCAAAATTTAATTTCTTCTCAGATCAGGATGAGAAATTTAAACAATGCAATCCGTAGTGGAAATGTCTTGTTGTGAGTAAATGCACATTTGAATTTTGCGTGTGGTTAAAAACAAACCATTCCAACTGTATCAAGATGCTGTGATAACTTTTTTTTGACAGCATTTTATAATACTGCTACATGATACACATCTAAATTTCACTGACTTGGCATCTTCCAGTAAACTATTTCCCTGCAAGTTGTTTAATCAGTTCACAGATTAAATAATGCACTGTAAATGTTTACACTTTCTCTACAGCCTTCTCTGCATAGTGACTGCTTGTCTCATCAAAATCAGGGAACTTGATCTCTTATCAGTAGTGGTGCTCTCATTGCCTTTCCCCACCCACCCCACCTTAGCATCCTGCTTTACCCTCACAAATACTTTAAAGGAAATGAGGAAATACTGGGCTCTTGGAATAAAACTTTAAGAGCAGGTATTTAGTAAAAATGCAGTAAGAATTTATTTTAAGGACACCTATAGACCTGAACTATTCCCAGAGAAAGTAAGTATCTTCTTTTTATTTTTTAAGTGACTTTCTATTTTAATATAAACTTGACCTGCAAGAATAGAGATCCAAAGAAGAACTTGGGTGCTGTAGGTCTGTTCTGCTAGAGAGCTCATCACTGCAGATGCCTGCTGCCAGGCACTGTTTGGAGCTTGTGATAAAAATCAAATCCTCCAGCTCCTGAGGCTCCGAAAAAACACTGAGATTGGAGGCTGCAGGGATGTACTTCCCTAGCTTCAAACCCAGAAATAATTAGCGAAAGGAAAGACTATTCTATAGCAAGGAGAAAAGACTATTGGTTTCAAACTTGCCATGACACTTTAAGTTCCTAGATATGTTAAAAGAGTTCACCCTCTTCAAACTAGGCCTGGAGGTTCATGACTGTGCAAGGGTTCATATTAACATTTTTGCTGATGTTCCTGATGCCTGATTCAAGGAGACAATGGGCTTAATTTGGAAACCTCTTCCGCCACGGGTTTCCTGGAATCATAAATATTAATGGAGTCAATATTTTATATTATCTTCCATCCACAAAACTTCTGGAAAATATTTATTATGAGGCAGCATCTAAAGTGAGTTGAAAGACAAATGATGTGCTAGATCAGCTGATAACAGAGGCAGCATCAAAGATGACATTTTCTAAGGATTCTGATTGTTCATCTCTGGTTTTTCACAAGTAATAAGGCTATAAAGGTCTTGCCTATAGCATTTAAGTGACACTAAGCTATGTATGGAGTTTACCTGAACAGTATCTGATTGGTAGAATGTTTCTCTAGAAAATTATGTTTTGGAGGTCAGGAAACTTCTTTAAATACTGAAATTTTTGTCTGTTAAATTAGGATCCTAATATTACTGTGCGAATGTTGGAAAATGGCAGTAATACTTTATTATATTCTGTTATGCTAGAGCTGATCTGTTCTTTAGTTTTTAACCATGAGGTCATTGGGAACTGGAACAACTTCCCAAAGGCTGATTGCCCATAACTAGGAGGTTGCCATATTAAGATTGTGTGGGATTTTCTTTTTTCCCCCCAAAAAAATTTTCTTTAGACAGAAAATGAATTAATTCAGGAGACTCCTGTGGCCTGCATTGCACAGTGTGGCTACAAGATCAGAGCCAGTTACTTTTGTTTTCATGACCTAATAATTTATTGTGTATTAGATGAACCCATACAATCAGCAGTACACTCAGGCCTCCCAAAAATCTTCCTGGTGACTTTGAAATGTGTTGTACAGTAGTAATGCCCAATTCCTCTCTTAGTGGCTGTGATGATGTTCATAGTGCCTGCACTCATAAAACACTTAAATCCTTGGGTTGGATTGTTTGCATCTGTAAGTAGGGGAGTGGTGAAACTTAGTTGTGAGTGACACAACTTAGTTATGTGGATTTATCAGTAGACTGAAAGTTATTTAGAAAAAAATGCGCAGAAAGATGGTAAGGGATAAGACATGTTGCTAACAGTCACCTCATGTCTCAGTCTCAAGCCTAAACTTGAATTATAATCACCTTTCACTCACGTTGGCTTTGAACCCAAGTGTGAGCAAAGCAGCAATCCAGCTTTCATGTTCCAGGCTCAAGTAGGTGATAACGAAATTGTAAAATGTCTTCTCTGGTTTGTCTTCGTATTGGTGTCTGAAATCCAGGTTATTTCCCTGAAAACAGAAGTGAAGGAAGACTATTCCTTTTAAAAGGAGTTATAACAGCATTTTAGGGTAGGACAGTGGAGACATTAAACCCTGTGTTGTCAAGTTTGCTTGTCTAAAACAAGATGCAGAAATGTGTGTCTGTACGTACATATAGAGAAGTAAATAAATAGCTTAGTGTTCAAAAGTGCTGAGCACATTCAGAAGTAAATGAACTCAGCGGGATTACAAGTGCTTGCTGCCTGTGTTACTATTTTAATATCTGCTTTACAGACTTTAGGAAAATCTAGGAGCAGGCTTTTATTCCATATAAATGTAAACTTTGTCACACTGTGAGTGCATCCCCAGTTGCCTCCCATCAGCCTAGCCACAGAAGTCACAACAGTTACTGTTGTGCTGTAGTCCTGGGAAAGGTCACCCTCCCTTAATCTGGAGCACACAATCTCCTGTCTTCTCAAATATTTGTGTCTCAATTTCAAATATTTGTCAGGCTTTCTGGGGCAAGCTGATCTTACAAATGTGGATTGTATTAACCTCAGTATGAGATGATTGCTCTGCCCTGCCTCTACAATTGGAGCTATTCTTAAGGCCAAAACAGGATATGTGGCTTTCTCCATACTCTGCTGAATTTCACAGTCCAATAGTTTCCTCCATTTTTTGTGCTTTACTGTGCTTGCAGGTAAAACTGAGCTACCCTGATTTTTGCTGATTTTTTTCGGATGTTTCAATAAAATAGTTGTTTTGATATTGTGTGGAAACCTAGGTACCAGCACACAATGTGTTGGCCAGTCTCAGCTGATCAGCAGGAATGTGGCTTTGCAAGCTTGGAACTCACCGATTCAAGTAATTTTAAGTGATAGTTCAAGGAATTATTTCTTCCTGGAGAATGTGGTCAAACTTCCCAACCTGATGGTTTGCTGGCAAACCTCAGCTTGCTGCATTTCAGTCAACATCAATAACAAATAAGCAATGAATCACATTCTGGACAAGACTTTACTATTTCTAAAGCAGTTTGATACATGCAAAAATATGCAAGAGCATACAAATGCATATGTAATCCTCACCCCTCTACATCTGCAGATAACTGGATATTGCCATGTTATTTTTCATGCCACATTTTGACTGCTGTTCTACTACAGCTGTAAGAGGCTTGGGGTATGGGACTTAGTGCCTGCTAAAACTAATTACCCTGACTATTATCATCAATTAACCCTGAGTAATGTCAGACAGAAATGCAGAAATGTTGGACCATTTTCTGTGATTCAGTGCAGACGAGTTCAGGTGAAGCAGTAATGATATCTTCAGGCTGTGCACAAGAAACTAAGGCTAACAAAAAAGTAAAAGCTTTCTTTGAGGTTACAAACACACATCACTCCATGTTGGAACCTTTTCCTCCATAAGGTCTTGCTTCTGGAGGCCAAGCAATTGGTTCTTTCTATCAACTGGTCATCCAGCTCTTCAGACAAGAGGGGATGTGGGTTAGAGGATGCTGTGGGCAACGTCTTCTGGCAGCTTTGCTAGCAGCTGGACACTGAGGATACTACAGGCACAGCCTTTGTTGCTTGGCTAATTTCTCTCTGTCTTCTAGTACTATCGACTAATTTTCCCAGCACAAGGTAGTATGCTGTAGAATGCAGATTTTGTCAATCTATAAATATGTAGTGTATAATGAAGTAAATGTTATTGAGGCTTTTCAGATTTTGAATTTTGCTTTTCCAGACCTGATTTTTGCTTTTTGCTTCAGGCCAAAGGGACTGTTGTAGTTTTCACCCTGGCTTGTAGCTAAAATACAACAACCACTCACTTACCCTCCCACGGAAGGGGGAGAGAATTTAAGGGGTAAAGGGAAAAGAGACTTGTGGGTTAAGATAAGGTCTATTTAATAATGAAACTACAATAATATTGAGAATAACATTAATTATAATAATAGTAATATATACAAATGAGTGATACACAGTGACACTGCTCACCACCTGATGACCAAGGCTCATACCATTCTTGGCTAATGATCCCACAGGGAGAGTCCCAAAACTGCACTCCTGGAATGGAGATAAGAGCCTGAGCATCTGAGACTGAGAGCTGATTGAGAGAGCAGGATGACCCTGGGAGAGGAACCACCTGGAGCACGATGATCCAGAGCAAAAGACCACGTGGGGTGAGCTGACCTAGAAAGAGACAGTACTTCCAGAGAGCCCTCATCCATATACTGGGCATGACGTGCACGATATGAAATAGACTATTAGCCAGTTTGGGTCTCAGTCTAGTTCAGTGGCTGGATTTGTGCTTTAAAATAAAAATTAAGGATAAACATGAAAAGAAGAGGAAAACAGATTCTACCAAAGAGAGTGGCTTCTCCAACTTGTTTAAAACCCTAAATTAAGTAGCTCACTCAACAATAGGTATTATCATAGAATCATAGCATGGTTTGAGTTGGAAAGAACCTTAAAGATCATTGAGTTGATGAACCCGCCTTGAACCCCTCCAGGGATGGGGCATCCACAACTTCCCTGGGCAACCTGCTCCACCCTCATAGTGAAAAATTTCTTCCTGATGTCTAGTCTAAATCTACTCTCTTTCAGCTTATACCCCTTACTTACCCCTTGTCCTCTCACTACACTCCCTGATAAAGAGTGCCTCCCCATCTCTCCTGTAGGCCCCCTTCAGGTACTGGAAGGCTGCTATTAAGTCTCCTCAGAGCCTTCTCTTCTCCAGGCTGAACAACCCCAACTCTCTCAGCCTGTCCTCATAGGGGAGGTGCTCCAGCCTTCTGACCATCTCTGTGGCTCTCCTCTGGATTCTCTCCAGTTATGACACTAGTGTGTACAGTTTTGCCACATATAC
>WKFP01014787.1:668434-695341 GCA_011057875.1 Pterocles orientalis | reverse complement strand
CAACGTCTTCTGGCAGCTTTGCTAGCAGCTGGACACTGAGGATACTACAGGCACAGCCTTTGTTGCTTGGCTAATTTCTCTCTGTCTTCTAGTACTATCGACTAATTTTCCCAGCACAAGGTAGTACGCTGTAGAATGCAGATTTTGTCAATCTATAAATATGTAGTGTATAATGAAACAAATGTTATTGAGGCTTTTCAGATTTTGAATTTTGCTTTTCCAGACCTGATTTTTGCTTTTTGCTTCAGGCCATGGGGACTGTTTAGTTTTCACCCTGGCTTGTAGCTAAAATACAACAACCACTCACTTTACCCTCCCACGGAAGGGGGAGAGAATTTAAGGGGTAAAGGGAAAAGAGACTTGTGGGTTGAGATAAGGTCTATTTAATAATGAAACTACAATAATATTGAGAATAACAATAATTATAATAATAGTAATATATACAAATGAGTGATACACAGTGACACTGCTCACCACCTGATGACCAAGGCTCATCCCATTCCTGGCTAATGATCCCACAGGGAGAGTCCCAAAACTGCACTCCTGGAATGGAGATAAGAGCCTGAGCATCTGAGACCGAGAGCTGATTGAGAGAGCAAGATGACCCTGGGAGAGGAACCACCTGGAGCACGACGATCCAGAGCAAAAGACCACGTGGGGAGAGCTGACCTAGAAAGAGACAGTACTTCCAGAGAGCCTTCATCTATATACTGGGCATGACGTGCACGATATGAAATAGACTATTAGCCAGTTTGGGTCTCAGTCTAGTTCAGTGGCTGGATTTGTGCTTTAAAATAAAAATTAAGGATAAACATGAAAAGAAGAGGAAAACAGATTCTACCAAAGAGAGTGGCTTCTCCAACTTGTTTAAAACCCTAAATTAAGTAGCTCACTCAACAATAGGTATTATCATAGAATCATAGCATGGTTTGGGTTGGAAAGAACCTTAAAGATCATCAAGTTCCAACCCCCCTGCCACGGGCAGGGACACCCTCCACTAGTCCAGGTTGCTCAAAGCCTCATCCAGCCTGGCCTTGAACCCCTCCAGGGATGGGGCATCCACAAATTCCCTGGGCAACCTGCTCCACCCTCATAGTGAAAAATTTCTTCCTGATGTCTAGTCTAAATCTACTCTCTTTCAGCTTATACCCCTTACTTACCCCTTGTCCTCTCACTACACTCCCTGGTAAAGAGTGCCTCCCCATCTCTCCTGTAGGCCCCCTTCTGGTACTGGAAGGCTGCTATTAAGTCTCCTCGGAGCCTTCTCTTCTCCAGGCGGAACAACCCCAACTCTCTCAGCCTGTCCTCATAGGGGAGGTGCTCCAGCCTTCTGACCATCTCTGTGGCTCTCCTCTGGATTCTCTCCAGTTATGACACTAGTGTGTACAGTTTTGCCACATATACTTTTCATACATAGCTTTGCTGTTAAACTAAGAATAGGGAAAGGAGTCACTTTTACTAAATTAACATTATGATATTTCTTATTAGCAGTTATTTGTAATAGCACAAGTGTACTAATATTTTGGCTCATGAATGCCAAGACTCACCCAAGATTTAGAGTCCTGACTGTGGCTCTGGGGACGGTGGATCTATGAAAGGAGTTTGCTCACAATGTTCAAATTTTCCGCAACATTTCCTAAATCAGTGGCTTTATCCTGGCTGTAGCATGTAGCTTGGAAACCCAGAGCAGAGCTGTGCATTATGGGGATAAAGATCTGTTCAAAATATCCTCTGACTGTATCTGCCACTGTAGCTCCTTGGCATCCTCCAGTGTCTCTCAGGCCCCTTTCTGATCCTCTCTATTGACATCACCTGCATCAGGATTTTGAAAGCTTTCAGGGATGATTATTGCATGTGTGCAAGGCAAAGGCAATTTTTTTTCATTATTCTGTTAGGATGTAGCATGACAGTTATGACAAATACTGTGACAACTAGGTCTCTTGTTATTTGAACAGATTTAATTCTTCATAGAAGGTAGCAAACCTCATTAACCTTTCACTTTTTTTTTTGTTGATGCAGCAATGAACATCAGTAATTTCAAAAAAATGGGTATTTTTCTAATTTCAGAAAGTGTCATATGAAATATAAAACCTACTTTTTAAAAATTTATCTTGGTTTTCTAGTTTAAGAATGGAATCTGTTTCAGTACACAGCAACAAAAAGAAACACTGCTAGTTATTTAATGAAAGATTATAGTAAAAAAGAATAATAGACAGATCTTTGCGGTATATACGTAGTAATACTTCATTTCCTCCTACGACTAGCCCCAGATACAATATTTTACACCACAGCTGTGAAACCGCTGAATAGCATTAGGCTTCAGGGAGAACACGTGTGATCTACCGGTCGAAGCATGGGACTGAGAAAGGGGAAATTTATACTGTAGGTCCATGTTTGTGGTGGTGTCTAAATCATTCTATCTGATCAACTCAAAGGCAGTTTGGTTATATACAATGGTATTTCAGCCATACCTCATGGCTTTCCTGTCTGAAAAACAGAATAGGAACAAAAATGATTGTCTTATTGACCAAAACATTGTTTGGTCCTTAACCAAGATGGGTAATATATGCTCTAGAGAAAGGCTCAACAAGACTAGACATAAAAGATTTTTAAATAATAATTTGGAACTTCCCCCTACTGTTCTTTCTGCCTCATATTAAGGCTAGTTAATGCCATGGAGTACCGAGGCTTTAAATCCTTTCTGAATGTTAGGCTTTGTGAAGTGTTTTTTTAACTTCAGTTGAGAAGCACTATATAAGCCAAAGTATTATTTATTATAATTATTATTATTATTATTAATTGTCTTATTATACAGCACTCTTAGATGATGAGAAATATAAATACTGGGTTGTTTTTTTTTGCAGGTGTAGACCTAGCAGGGTTTGCACAACCTGGAATGATAGGTTTGGAGGTTTTTTTATTTGTCTGAGTGGTGTTTGCAGAAATACACATTTCAACAATTTAACTTTTCAAGTTCTTACAGCATGAAAGAGATTTCCTTCTGTATCCCTGAGATAAGTGCATCTATCTCTTTCTCCCCACTAAAAAAGGAGAAAGTATGTGAAGACAGAGGCAGGCTTCATCTACTGCTGCCATGAAGCTGTCTCTGACCCTTGAAATGTTTTTGGTTTTTTTTAACATTTTCTTGCTGTCTTGTGCAACAATAAAGATCCCATCCTTGTACTTTGTCACATTATTCTACCTGAGTTTACCAATGAGTAAACTGATGTGGGAATTTAAAAAATCTCAGATAAATCCTGGCTCTGCATTGCATAAAAAACTTACTTGTGTCTTTGTGTAAGGTTAATTTTTTTTCACTGTTCATAAGATAAACAGAAGTTTGCAAAAGTAAAAGAAAGCATGTATCTACTAAGTCTTCGATATTTTATTAAGAGTCACAAAAATATGCATACCCCTCCTATGATAAACAGCCTGTCCTGCTCTTGAATGTCAGCTTTACCATGAACTCAGTGGAAGTGGCATGGTCCTGCTCTTGATTCCCTCCCTGCACATAAATTCACGCGTTCTTATGAAAGAGGCCATATCCCTTTTGACTCTTCACTTTTAACTTGCTTAACAGTTTGCTAAGAGTGCCAAGAAATTATTTTTGCCTTCCACAGCCCCTTTTTTTTAATTCCTGAAAGCCCTCATATATTTCTGTAGCATTCCTAATCTCTGTTGGCCTGCAAAGCGAGAGTCTTGGGTTTAGGAAAAAAAATCTCTTGTATGGTAGGTGCACAGCGTGAGAAATGAGGGGCCGGGGCAGATGGTTGGAGGTTTGGATCTGCTAAGGCTGAATCCTTCCTTCAACTCCTGCGTACAAAGTCAGTGATGCTGTTAGTTTTGTCTTTATGGTTTATACATAAATAAATGGTGTACACAAATGCAGTTCACAGTACTTTTGAAGTGCCTTTCTTAGCAAAAAAATGGTTAAAAAAAAAGTAGTTGCTTTTGTAATTTTTTATTGTGCTTTATGCTTAAAAGCTTGTTCATTGTTATCAAAGGCAAGGTCTTGATTCAGAGAGACTTTGTAATTGTATGACCTAATTAGAATCAAGCTTCTAATCACACATATTTCATAAATAAATTAAATGACTTTGCACATTCTTTTCTTCAATTTTTGGATATGTATCCTGAGTCAAAAATGTAGAGAATGTATTGTTGAAAATAAATTATTTTCTCTGCCAGTAACAGTTTTGCAAATATTGGCATGGTGCTGTCTCTTTTGCTGCAAGCTAATGTCTCTCTTTATTAACCATGATAAAAACTGGAACATAGGCTACTGACATTTTCTTTGTTTATACAGTTTTGATGAACAAAAATGTAGCTTGTCATAATTTATAGGATTTGCACGGTGTTAGTTCTGATTAGGTGCAGGGGGATACATCGATGCTTCTATTAACATTAACTGACACACAGTCACTGCTATCAAGAAATTCTTAGAGCACAAAATAATGCAAAAGGCCTTGGTTGCATCTCATCAAGCCAAGTAGATCATCTTTTCTGTCAGTACCTGGCTGCAGCCCTCTGACTGAAAAACTCATGTGGTCTATATAGAGTGACTTTGGATGACTTGGCTGCTGAAAAACTTGATGTGAAGCTGTATGGCGACGTTTTTCCAAAGTGACAGTAACTTCTTATTACAAATTCAAGAATCTCTGCTTAGAAACAGTGGGCTTTTCTTGTTGTCAGCACAAGGCTGTGAGCACTGCTGCCAGACCCACAGAGCAAAGATGCTGAGATTGCCAGTGCAGATAAATTTATCTATCCACACTTTTGGCTAGCTATGGAAAAGCTGAGATAGTCTCAGGTATGTCATTCAAAGGGAAATCCCAGAAGAAAACTCTTGTTGCTGTGGGTAATAGGTTTTCATTTATATTCATTATATTCATGTCATAACCTTTATGAGACTGATTTGATTTCCCCCTTTGTCTTATTTACAAAGGCTCCCTTTCCTTCTGTTTCCTTCATTTGCTACTGTCTAAAAGGGCCTTGTAAAGACCAAAAAAAAAAAAATTCTGAGCAGTATCAGTGTAACAAATTTCTCAGACTTGCCTGTCAAGGTCTGAGATTAACTCCTTTTGCTTAGGTGACAATTGGCAGGTAGACGTCTCTCTATTTAAAGGGAGCTTGCTTTGTGTTTCTCCCTGGCCTTTCACTTTTATGCAAAATGCTCTTATTTCCTTATGCTATTAATATTTTCTATGAATTTGAAGGAAGCCAGAAATTGCTCCTCTTTCATTTCCTTTTCATAAATCCCTTGATTCTTTATTGTGTACTATAAATACCATCTGACTCTCTCCAGTGCTCTACCCGGATATTTCAGCAAGCTGAAGAGCTGACTGAAGGCTGCTGCCTGCCAGTCAGATGCTGTACAAGGATGTGTCCAATGCGCAGAGGCAAGATGAGAGACATCCTGGCAGGGTCAAGTGTGCATGTTCACTTTGCCAAGTGTCAACTCCAATTACAGAATGCTACCTCCCAACATTTAAAAAAAAATTTGCAACCTCTTCTAAAAGTACACAGAGTACTTCTTAATAGCAGGAAAACTCTCTTTCTTTTAATTTTTTATAAAGTGAAGCATAAAAAATTTAAATGAAAAGTTTTAAAGGGTATAGCTTGAAATGTAAGAAGGTTTGGACTGGAGCTGCAGCACATCTGGCCGTAAACCCTAACCTGTAAATTGGCACAAGTTTTATTGTGCAGTAATTTAATCTCATTTCCATTATATATCTTCTTAAACTCAACATGAAGTGATTATTCCTCTCTTTGGCTAGGCAATGTAGCTCTTGACTATTACAAACCACAGACTTGAATCAAACTCTGAAGTCATTTGACAGAGTCCAAGAAAGTGTTTTTAATGACCCTCACTGATGCCAGCAATCTTGGGACTCAGCTCTTTTGTTATAAATGGTACAGTCCCTTACTATCCAGAAAGATAATGTATAAAGGTAAAAAATGTGTTTGACAGTGAACACAGAGTGGGAAGAAAATTCAGGATACACAGTGCTATGGAGTTAGATTCACCATGTTTAATGCAGTCTGCGAAGATTAAATATTTTTCTGTGGTATGTCATTTGGTACCAGACCATAAGTAGTAAGGGAACCTCTACTGCAGAAGACCCAGGGAACTCAGTGTTTATAGCAGCCCTATGAAGTATGATTTCAAGTCCCTGCTTTGAATTAGGGATTTGGACACTATGCTGTAACCCTATAAGCACTAACTGCCAGGTTTTCACTTGCCAGTGCACTTGTTCACACCACAAACTGGAGGAAGCAATTTCTTCCCAGTCAGGCTTGAGGCAAGCAGATGATCGGGACAGAATTTATCCCTATAAGCTTCATCTCCCCAACTTCTGTCTGGGATTTCTTCCTATTAGCTTAAATTGCTTCCCAATGAGTGGATTTCTGTGGCTCCTTCCTTAATTCTGCCCATGGGTTACAGGAAAGAGCCTGTGGGGATATTTGAAGATGACACTGCACTGAAATGGCAGAAGCCCGAGACGCTGCACTGCCTTGTGTTAAAAAGCTAATGGGAGCTGAGCCTTTGCCAGCACTAAATGAGTTGTCTGAAGCTCCACCAGCAAGTCAGACCACTGCTTCTCTTCAGAAATTTTATAAACCGTTGTGCTGATCTAGTCAGCTGAGGTTAAATGTCATGCTCCATGGAAAATCTGAATGGAGATCAGCATTTACACAACTGCTCTTCTCCACCAGCTTTCAAACACTTGCCTCTGCACAAAACAGCAGGGTAACAAGAGGATTTTCTATCAAAGCCTACTCTGAAATACTTCTGAAGATTCTCTGATTAAATGAAAATATGCCAAAGACTTACCATGTATTTAGAAACTCAAAACACGCTTTTCTAAATGCATTTATAAAACATGAGTCACAGAGGTAAGCAGTATTTCGAAAGCCATGAATGATGGCTTCCATGCCTTTCAGAATTTAGTATAGAAGAATTCCAAGTAGTTGAGACTCCATAAGACCTAAAATGTTTATTTTTAAATTACAGACTAGTAGAATCGATTTGGAAAAGGCCCAAATTTAAAAGACCAGCAAAAATCACTTAATTAAAGCTTCTAGTACCAAACTGGAGGTAATCTCTTCTTACAACGTGTTTCCAATGTTTTCAAGAAAAAAAAAATTAACACCTAGATTTTATGTCAAATTCTTTGTGTAGACAGAACAAGTATTTTTACTGTAGTGAAGTCTCTGCTATAGCTTGGAACCCATCTGCAAGCATAGAAACAACTGATATAACTCACTAAGAAAAAGGTTATTTTAAATTAACAAAGGTGATTTTTGTTTTCCCCACCACTCATTTGCACTTCAGAAACTAAGGGTAGAGGTGTCCTCAAAGTGCAAGCTCTTGTGTGTGGAAATGAAAAATTTTATGTGGAGGATTTTGTATGTTAAAAATTTCTCATGGAAATCAGTATTCACAATACCTCAGTGTGCTATCTGAAGTGGCAACATTGGTCAACAGCATCAAATATACTTTAGCTTTGTGTTTGAAGAGAGATGTCAAATTTAGCATCTAACAGACATGGTGAATAGCTAAAGAAATTAAAAAATAATTCAGAGCAAAATATTGAAAATAATGAAGCTCAACTGGTAACAGTAGTTCATCATATATTTGTTGCATATTGTTTTTCAGTCTGCACAAAAGATTCTGAATTTTTCAAGCTGAACAATCAAATCATAATGGAAAGCCTTTAAGAATGGGAAGTGGGATGAGAAGCATTATTGTATATTTAGGTACATATTTAAGTCTGCAAAACTATTTCAAAGAAAGAGAGAATTAAATTTTTGACAAAGTTGCCAGTGTGTTAAAGCCGAACTGCTGGAAATGTTTTTCAGTAGCTTGTAATAACAGGTATAAATTGTAAGCTCCATGGTTATAAACAACACGTACATGGGTATGTACATTTATTATGCAGTACAGAAATCTTCTCTGCACTTCTGCTTGTGGATATATGAAACATTTTGGATTTTGTAACTGTAAAAAGCTGTTTGCCATTTACAGTCAGTATCGCTAAACCCAAACTAGCAAGATTATGACTCTCCAATCCACATTAATAATTCAGTGTGAAAGATCTTAGTGGCACTTGTAGCCCTGTCAGAAATCGAAAGTGTTTATATTTTCTGGATATATTATATTAAAAGCAAAAAGCATTAGTATGCTGCATGTGTTTACATGGTGGATATGCTATGATATGAAACCTATCATTTTAAACACGGCCCTGCATTATGACTCATGTTGATTTCTGTGCACAGTACCCATCTGTAACAAGCATCTCATGATAAAACTGCCCTGTCTGGGTAGATGATATGGGGGAGATAAGTGGTAAAACCTGAATCCCAAACCCTATTACTTCTGGTCTCCATACAAGGTGTGAGGTTCTTCCCACATGTTGAGTTTAGTTCCTCTTGTTAAAGTAACTTTTGTTTTTATGTTTCCTTCAGTTTACTTCGCACCTCCATCCAGTGACCCCAGCCTGACTCTTAGGGTGACAAGGGATGCATGCAAACATTTTTCCACTGAAATCTGCTTAATCCAGAATGACTTAATGAGAGACAGCCAAGCTACTGTTTGTCAAACTTGTGCATGTCATATTTGCAACACAATCAGCCTCTTGAATGCAGAGGCTTATGTGATCAAGTCTTCCTTTGAACTTCTGGATTCTAGTTAGCAACACAAAGCTTTGTCATGCTGTTGCAATAAATCATATTTTAATAACTGTTAAACCCTTTGAACATAAAGTTTAATAGCAACACTTGCAGGGATTAAATACTTTTATCAAGCGTCAGTGCTTACGGCCTAAACCCATTAGATGCTCACCACCTGCTACCTAAGGTGAGGTCTGGGGTTTGCCTTCGAACAGCAGCTGATTGCGTCAAGCACTGAACAAATGCATTCAATAATAGTAGAAAAAAGGGTTCCTGTACCACAGCTTACAGTTTAGAAACATAAGCCTGAAGAGGAGTGTGGAAAAGGGGCAGAATGCAACAGCCATGCCGTCGAAAAATTCCTTTCCCAACTCATCATAGTTGCTGTTTTTTAAAGGGATGGGGCTCTGTCTCAGGATTCATCATTGGCGGGCATTCACCATTTAAAGACAACTAGAAGAGAAGGTGTGCTGCAAATAGACTGGAGGAGGAAGGGTGAACATTAGTGTAATGGGAGGACAAGAAGGGCATGGAACTGAGAGGTGATCTGTCCTGATGGCTAGTCCCACCAAATTGCCATAGCACCTGTGTTTCTGCTCCAGCTTCTTGCTCTACTTGCTCAGGAGTCTTCTCAACCTGCTGATCTGGGTTTGTTTAGAAACCTTGGCCCTCATGGGGGAAGGATTAAGCAGCACGGCTGTACGCCACATGTCTGTACCGTCTGGGGGGGACTGGAGGATGCAGAGGTTTGTAGGGTTATGGCTCTGCCAGGGCTGTGTCTTTCCCACTGCACCCTGAAATGGCGTCAGAGGTTGCTTCCCTGTCCGCTCTCACGTTCCCTTCCTAAAATGCTTCTCCTCAGCTATGCAGGTGGCACTAAGCACCTAACGGGTGCCATTAAGTCATGGCCCTGGCAAGGTCAGGGGACACGCAGTGAGCCAGCAAGCAGGGACAGCTGTGTGTCTCTCAGTGATGCTTCTGCTAATAAGTTATTTAGGAGCAAATCCTTGTTAAATTTCATGAGGTTTGCACTGGCCCACCTTTCAAGCCTGTCCAGGTCCCTCTGGATGGCATCCCTTCCCTCCAGCGTGTCCACCACACCACACAGCTTGGTGTCATCGGCAAACTTGCTGAGGGTGCACTCCATCCCACTCTCCATGTCTCCAACAAAGATGTTAAACAACACTGGTCCCAGTACCAACCCCTGTGGAACACCACTTGTCACCAGTAATTGTAAACATATGGTAAGTTAGGTAAAGTTTCCTCATAGTCAATAAATGTTTACAGTCAGTAAGCAACTGCATTAGTGTCTCTGGTACTGCACATCTTTTCAGATCAACCAGTTAAGTAATTAGACACTGGCGCAGTGTGTGCACACATCAGAATGTCTCCATAATGAGCAAAACAGTCTTTATTTTAATGTTCCATAACAGAACATGAAAAAGAATACAGCAGGGTAAAAACTCATTCGGTGTATAATGAACAAATGATAAGGGTTATGTCATATCTAAATGCAAGTAGCAAGTGTGATCTGGGCTGCCGTGACCTAGTAATGGTTTTTCTAAAATAAAACCACAAAGGTGAGGCTGTGCCTGTGCTGACCTCTGTGCAATCCTTTAATGGCTGTAGCGTCCATTTCCACTAATGCTTTCAGTGTCAGTGGAGGATCAGAGCGGAACCTGTCTTTCTGCTGGCAAAAGTTCTGCCTGAGAGCGGAATCTCCCCATCCCAAGATCTTGCTTGCAGTGGTCACATACAGTGTGTTATGTTGGTTCTTAATATGGGCATGCTTCATGTTACATCATTCTAAACTGCTTAACCATTTAACACAATATCTGACCATGCCCATAAGAGCTGATTTGGAGTTATCTTTAATTTATACCTACCGCTACTACAAGGAAGGAATAACCTCTTCTGCTCATGCAGTAGAGCAGTTGCAGAGAGAAGGCCCAAATTCATGACTCTCTATGGCATCAATCTACATACACTAGCCTTGCCAGTGAAGCTTTGTCGAAGCGGGAGACTGCAAGATGTGTCTTGGGACAGTCACATGGTGGTAAAGCAAGCGGGGTGTGACATGGTGACTGAACTTAATGTGATGAGCAATGTTTTGGTATAGTATCTGTCAATTGTTGTCATTGTTATAAAAGGCACAATTGTTACTGGAGACCAGTGGCATAATGGTGAGTAACCACAAATAAGTGGACTGAGAGGGTTGGACTAGGTGAACTCCAGAGGTCCTTTTCAACCTCAACTATTCCATAACTCTGTTTCTTAAATATTTGGGCAGTATGAATAACCTATTGCTTGGTCTAACAAGCCAAAGAGGAGGGGTATTATTTTTATCTTTTACCAGGATCACCTTTTCTGCATATTTGCAACTAGTAGAGATTGTGCACGCGTTCAGTGTTCAGTTGGTTTGTATACAGGTAGAATGTATTAGAAATATAGTCACAAAACGTGCTGGAGGAGACAGAAAATGGTTATGCAATCCATGCTCCTGCCCCAGGACAACCTTTTATTTTTTGCCAAGCTATTTGAAGCCTGGTGTTAGCAGTCGAACATTAATTACTTAGAAATATTCTCCTGATCATTGTAATTATTATAGAACCACAGACGCTGGAAGGGACCCCTGAAGGTCTCCTGTCCAACCTCCTTCTCAAAGCACGTTCAGCTGGAGGAGTTTGCCCAGGGCCATGTCCTGGTGGGTTCTGAATCTCTCTAAGGATGGAGACTCTGCAGTCTCTCTGAGCAATGTGCTCCAGTGTCCAGCCACTCTCACAGGAAATTTTTTTTAAACTTATATCTAGTCAGAATTTCCCTTGCTCTAGCTTGTGTCCTTTGTCTTTTGTCCTTTTACCAAGCACCATCTTCTCTATACCTTACCATCATGTAGTTGTATTAGGATGGTTTATTATTTGCATTGAAATAGACCCTAAAAAACCAATATTGCAGTCCCATTGTTTTTCTGTAAAGCTGCAAGAGGACAGCAGGGCACCTTTATAGAGAAGCACTACCAGTTTTTTTAATTGTTTACTAAGAATTTGTGAAGAGGGTGTTTCTTCTTGTATCTTATAGTGCTTTTACATAGTTACTAGAGAGAATAAAAGCAGCATTGTCATGGTGCAGTGAAGTGATTAACCCCCCCCCCCTTCTTTTTTTTTAATAGCAGTTTTACACATTAACATTTATGAATCAAGAAACCTACTGTCTAGACTACCTGGAGGCATTATTTCACTCTGCTAAAACTTGGAAAGAGCAAGGTAAATTGCCCTGTTTCTGCTACTGAGCCTTCATTAAGAAAAGAACCTGCAAAACTCTGTGTGTGTGTGCACGGGTGGGGGGTTAATGTATGCAATTTGCATGCACAGTGATCCTTTCCCTAACAGCATTTTTACATATTACCGTTTTTTCTACATGCTCTCTAGGAAATACCAGCTCACCAATGTATATAATTTCATTCATGTGCTTACATGGACTGATCCCCTGGCTTCATTTGATAACCAGAGAAAAGTTACTCTCTACCTATGAATCTGCAATATGCAGATAGAAAAAGTACTGTTTCATGTGGGAATTCCATGAAATCTCCAGCTTTTACCTCAGAAATAGAGCCAGTAGTAAAACCTGGTAAGTTTTTACAAGTTATGCTAATTTTCAAACACAAAAAATTCTATTCTGACACAGAGTGACCTTATTGCCTCTTGTTATTTAGAAGATTCTTGTCGGTCTTTATGATACATAAAGACGAACTAAGCCCTGTACTGGAAAACTGGTAGCTCCCCAGTGATCAGTGACCATTCCCAGATTACATGCAATGTGCAAACAGAGCACATTCCCAATTAGTGCTATCTCTGTGCCTGTGCCGCTTCTAAAGGGCTGCTCTTCCAAAACCAGGAAAAAAGAAAAAAAATTGATTGTGAGGAAACACTTTCATATAAAAATATGAATGGAAATTAGATCTTTAGAATGAATCTACAGTAAGATCACAAGGCTGCATTCTGTCATCGAGGACTGTTTTGGTGGGGAAAATGAGGCTTGGTTCAGTAACGAAGCGCAAACAACTTTTTGACATACACAGTATATGAAAATGGCACAGGAACTATGCATAGCAATCAATATAAATAAATTGCTCTGGAAACTGATAGCAGGAAACTAGAAATATGAGAGAAAATCCATGGCAGGTATTTTCTATATATACTTGCAGTAAAAAAAAAAAGTCATAGTGATGGGATAGGCCCTTCTAAATTGCAACGCATATATTATTAATGTAAAAAAAGGTATTAGGCGCAGGGTTCTGGTTTGAAAAAAAAAAGGTGATTTCAGGAGATCAGCTAAAAACATTCCTCCACTTCATGGCAACTGTTCTGTTTTGACAGAGGTGTTTTGTTCACCGGGAAGGAAATGCATAAAGTACAGTTCATTTGGTAAGCAGTTTTGGTGAGATCACCAGCTACCAGAAAATGTATTTTGGGCATGTGCTGTATCTGCTAAGTGTATCTCTCAGAACTGCTAGAAAAGAAAGACCCATGTCTCCTTCTCCTGTACAAATCAAAACTACTTTGGGATTCAAATTTCCAGCCGTGGTCCCTTGATAGTCCTGAGAGTGCTACTTTACACACTAGACCATCATGCTAGTCTGTAATTTTTTAATTGCAGTGAAACCACATTTTCCATGTGAAAACCACAAAACAAACCCCTTTCCCCAAAAGGCATTTTCTGGTTTTTGTTCAACTCCCACTATTTCCTGAATGCACTAATTTTTTTAAACTAAATTGTTGATTACAGTGAAGACATCGCCTTTGGATTTCTGCATTTTCTTCCTCTTCTTTTTTCTTTCCCCTTTGCTTTTGGCCCCATCAAAAGAAATTACAAAAGCTCTTGATTGTTGTTCTAATGTATTTTAAAACCCTGTGTTCTGTGAACAGCAGGACAAATGAAACCTGGTTTTCTGTGGATTTGTGCCCTTTTATTCCAGCTCCCCCTCTCTCACCCAGGCTACCTCAGTCCCTTTCACAGAGCGGCATGCGCAGTGGCTATTCCCAAGCCTCTGGTGTGCAGGTTGCCTGGCAGCTGTCAAACAAAGCATACAGTGATTTGATGACTGAAATGTGCCACTTTTAGCTCCCCTCCCTCTATTAGTTCCTCCACCTTTCCTTCAGTTGAGGCTAATTGAGGCTTCTTTCCAACTTTCCTCTCCTTTATCCAGCCCCTGATGTTTATGAAACTCAGCAGCTTTCTAGCCACCCTCCACACATGATTTAACTGGCAAGCTAGTTCAAGAATTAACTACTGATGGAAGGAAGAAATCCTTTCTTCTCTGCTAAGCCCTCATTTCCTTAAAACTGAGCCTAAAAATGCAAGTATACCAAAGGCAGGAGATGAAGCAGTGGGGTACTGGTTTTCTCCATGTTAAAGTCTACTGACTCTTTTAAATTTTAGGCTGCTTTATGTGTGGGCCTCAGAGCAAAAGAATGTGTGGAACTTTTAAAATATTTATGTAATACATGCTATTGTTGTGGGGGATATTATTTTAAATGGAAACACGTTTAAGTTACATACATATCGCACCAAAGTGAAGCAATGGATTTTGTAAATGATAATACAATATCTTTGTATTTCTTCTGGTTTTGGCAACTGGAACTGGGGAAAAAAACCAAACCAAAACAAACGAAAAACCAGTGCAAGAAAATGTGGAGAGAGACAATACTGCTGATGGTGTGAATATCAGAATACTAAGATCAGTCCTGCAGAACTAAAGTATGTCCAGAAATTAGATGCAGGACTATATACCTGCCACAATCATGAGTACAGTGTCAGGGACAAAGATATTCTTGTAGCATTACAGAAATATTCCTCAGTGCTTCAGAGCCAGGGTTGTGTTCTTAAACTGGGCAAAATCTCCTCATATATAAAGTAGGGAGGATATTAGCATATTATTTCATATCAGGTTCATTTTTTAATTTTCTACATGGCTTTTATTCACTATCTCCTCATAAGTGAAAATCTTTACAGTTCAGTTTGGGCTGAAATTTGTTCTTGGTAGTTTCCCATTTCACTGATGACTAATTGACAGTATTTCAAACAATCTAGCTGAAGAGTCTGTCTTAACAAAATTTGGATGCAGATTCATCCTAACGTGCAGTTTTATTTTAGTATTGGACTAATGGCGTCATTTAACGCTCTGGAGATTGCAGAGCTGTGAGTAGAAAAATTAACTGCAAGTAGTATGACAGGAAAAAAAAAGCAAACAAAACAACGCCCCCCCATAGATTCCTTTGGCTATGAGTTTTTGTGTATGTGTACGGTTACAGTTTATCCTACAAAGCAAAGGCTTTTACATGAATGACTGTTGTTTTCTCTACACCTGAAGACCAGCCCACACCACTTCTTAGGCTTTGACCAGTCATGGTCCTATTGACCACAGGGCATGTATGGCCAGTAGAGCCAGTTAAGTGTGATGCAGGAGTATCACATGCCAAATGCAAAGTGTGAGAAAGTGACTTCCACCATCTATTAGCAGCAGTGGAAGAGGCATCATCAAGAGGAAACATGGAAAATTTGAGTGTTGACTTTGAAAATTTTAAAGGAAAGAGATTTCCATGAGCTGTTTTTAGTTTCAATAGCCTCAATAGGAAGGGATGTGAGCAGAGGCACACTCATTACTGTGAACCCAAACCCCACGCCTTTGCACTTCAGGGAGTGGCTCTCCTTGGGTCTGTGGGATTTCAGGATGTGTCTGCATTAGTGTCCAAGTTGGGATGACCAGCATGGATAGGTGGCAGCTCTGCTGCTGAGCAGTCCCTGGTTGGAGCGGTGTCAGGGCTGGTGCTTGGGGCCGCTTTCTGAGCACCACCCTACTGGTGCCAGAGCTCTGCACCCACCAACACCAGCTGCTGCTGGGCCAGGCCCAGCTCACAGCCCACCCACGGCACATTGAGCCCTCCGCCTCCCTCCTCTCTCCCTAGTCACAGATCATAGAATGGTTTGGGTTGGAAGGGACCTTAGAGATCATCGAGTTCCAACCCCCCTGCCATGGGCAGGGACACCCTCCACTAGACCAGGTTGCTCAAAGCCTCATCCAGCCTGGCCTTGAACACCTCCAGGGATGGGGCATCCACAGCTCCCTGGGCAACCTGTTCCAGTGTCTCAGCACCCTCATAGTGAAACATTTCTTCTTAAAACCTTCCCTCTTCTTCTAAATCTACCTTCTTTCAGCTTAAAACCGTTACCCCTCGTCCTGTCACTACACTCTGTGATAAGGTCCCAGGCCATCTCTCCTGTAGGCCCCCTTTAGTTACTGGAAGGCTGCTCGAAGGTCTCCCCAGAGCCTTCTCTTCTCGCTGGCTCAGGTGCAGCCCGACTGCTGCTGGCCCTGCCTGGCTCCAAGCCCGGACACCGCCGCCGCTCCCGGGGCAGGGCGAGCAGGCGGAGCGCGGGCACCCGCGGCAGTGGCGGGTGAGGGAGGAGCGAGGCCTGGCGGGGCCGGGCCGGTCGCAGTGCCTGTCCGTTCGCACTGCCTGCCCGCAGCGCTGCCGGCAAGGAGGCTCCGCTGCCCGGGGAGAGTCGCGCTGGTGTTTCTGTCTTTTCTCCCCGCTTCCCGCCTGCAGCCCGCGGCATGGCCGGGGCCCGGTGGGGGGAGCTGCTCTCCTTCCGCGCCTTCCAGGCTACATGCCCCGCCGGCTGCGAGTACGGGTACGGCGGCGGCCTGCGCAGCCTTCGGGAGCGCGAGTTCCCCCGGCTCCGAGGTACCGCGGGCCGGGCGCAGCCCTGAGGGGCGGGCCGGGGGCGGGGGAGGCCTGGGCTGGTCCCGGCTCGCCTCGGCGCCAGGCGGGAAGTTTCTGGTGCGAGGGAGAAGCGGGGGAATGGAGGGGGGTCCCCGGGGGAGAGCACCGGCCTGGAGTCACCGCAGCCCCCTCGGGGGCGCGGGGCCGTCCCCTGCCTGCGGCACAAGCCAACGCAGCAGCAGGATTGAGGAACAGCGACGGGATGCGGGGCGAGAGGTGGGGGTGGGCAAATTAAAAAGGTAGAACGGCTCTTTTCTAGGTAAAGGGTTGAGACAGGTCTTCGTAAAGTACTGTTGCAGATTGTATAGGTTTGCCCTCCTGCCCCCAACATTAAACGTTGCTTGCACATATTACTTCAAGTCTAATCGTGATACGCATACTAAAATAATTGGTTTTGCTTAAAGAGGTATCCATGCCCGTGATATTGGCACGTCAGAATGCTTAGGGGAGAAGCAGAGTTGAGAGCAGAGTAAATAACATCAGTTTGGATGTCCTGAACTACTTATTCAGGCAACTCTTTCTGTTAGGAGTTTTGTGTTCCTAGTCCTTCTTTTGTAATTTCTTTGATTTTTGGTGATCCAATGCAAGAGCAGTCTTTCTCACACACGGGTGTTTGCAGTAGAGAATGGAGTTATGCTTTGCTTCTAGGGGGATGTGGAAAAAAAAATTTCAAGCAGCAGTTTGAGAAACTTTAACTAAGGTTCGGTAAGTTAATTTCACAGTCTGCTGTTAGTTGCGTTAGTGGAACTTTGATAACCAGAAACTGCTTGTCCTAAATTCAGGCCAAGATTCCGAGAAGTTGGTGTTTTGTAACTGAAATATTGTTTAATCATTTAAGCAGATGACTTTTCAAAACTCCTTTGACAATCAACCTTCGTTTTTCGTGAGGCTCCCCAGTTTTGAAATAAAGTATAGCTGCTGATGGGTGATGTCTGGTGGATCAATCTGGGTTCCCAAATGGAGGTCACAGCCAAGGCAGAGTATTGGGAGTTTACCTCCATTTGAAGATGTTTTGGCTAATGTAGGCTACTGAATTTATACTTCATTCATGCAACCTAGTAAAATAAGACGTGGATGATAGATAATTTAAAATATTTCCTGAAAAGGTAAGCAAACCCAAATACAGGGTATAAAATAGAAATCACATAGTAGTTTCTGGTAAGGTGACCTAGGTTAAAAATTCCTTCTGCCCTTGTAACTAAAAAGGCCTTTTCCAAGTGACATACAAGCAATTAGTGGGACTTTCAGGGATTTAGCTGCTTAAGCATTTTCAGTGACCTACCAGATCGTGAAGCTTGGGAGATGAGGTAGAAGTTTTACATATTTGGTGGCCTTGGGTCAGCTTTATGGGTAAGTCCTGACTGTACAAACACCGATATTCAAAGGAACCTATATCTGTGCATGGGGTTGATCTCTGCTGGGTGCCGCCTACTGCACAAAGGTGCTGCGGTTTAATCCCTTCTAGTAAAGAGCAATCTTAACTAGTTCCACTAGGCAAAAGAGAATGAGCTATATATTTTTTTTTGTATTTAACAGTAATGTCTTGCTCTGCCTGTTTATTTGGGGCATGCCACAAATATCTTTCCGTCATTAAAAGTGGATAAAAATACAGATTTTGCTGCTTACTTTTTATGTGAACAGAATTTTTTGCGTCCCTGTCTAGATATCGGTTAATTAAGCGTAATGCTCAATTTTGAAAGTGTCATCTCATGAGCAGCATATGATAATAATAATTATTGCCCGTCAATATATTAACTTCTTCCTGATTGCTGGTATTTGGTGGCATCCACTAAGGGAGTCTTGTGTAAATAGTGCTCATTGGGGAAGAAGCCTTTTCTGTATTATAAACCTTCGCTTGCATGGTGCTAATGGTTCTGTTTTAGCTCTAGCATGAATAGTTGCACAAGTAACTGTTGAGAAGAAGGTACAACAGGTGTGTGTAGGGAACACTGGCTACCAGATATGCTAAAAAACCAGAATTTTTCAGAGGTGGTGTACCTGTGGTCCTAACAAAGCCTGTAGGAGTTTCACTTTTGGCTCCATCAGAAGGAAAGTTAGGCTTGTACAGAGTGTGCTGGGGATTTACCCTTCAGGTTTTGTGAAGGGATAAAAGGAACTGCTTTACTTCCTTGAATCAGCAGGGATCTTTCTGTTTTGTCACAGGAGTCTTAGATTTTACCTTTTAAGCCAAGGTTTATCGTCACTTTTGCAATTCAAGGGCTGTTAGCTCATGGCTGGAGCAGCCCTTTCTAAAAATATATGTGGAGTCTGTGAAATGGCTCCCTGTTTCACAGGCAGCAGCATATGCACAATATGTGACCTTGACTTTAATCTTGTGAGCAGTGTACCCTTATCTGGAGTGTAGGATTGTAAATTACACTTTAGGAATGGATAAAGAAATCAGTGGGAGTTTATAGGTTCTGTTGTTAAGTAATGGGGATGAATATACTTCTGTGATGTTTATCATAGCAAAGAAAATACTAGCTTCAGTTTGTATCATGGTTTTAAAAAAGAAAAAAGCTGATATGTGATTTGCGATGCAGCATTCAGTCCCAAAATACCTTTCCAGTTTCACTTGTGTGCCAGTATTCTCCCCTAAGATAGCTCTGTCCATTTCAGGGGGAGCTTTCCAAGAGTGATAAGCAGTGAATACCCATCCTCCAAATAAAAGCCGGCACATATTAGCGATCATGTATTATTTAAGGGCTGCGGACTACTTGAAGGTAGTCTTTAACTGAGGTAAGGTGTTGTCACATTTAATGTCAGATAGGTCACTGCCCCATGCTTCAACAACTGTCATGATGAATCATGTTACCTTATTAGTATAAACATTTGTGAGATGTGTGATTACATACAACAAACAAAAATACTGTAGTTTGCCTGTTAAACAAAAAAGAAAGGCAAACTAAGCTTTGAGTAACACAACTGGCCTTTGTTTCTTTGCAACTCACATGATGTCCAATGAACTCGTCACCTGTGTGAGAGCTTGTTCTGTTGCTCAGTTAAGGAATAGCTGGGTACTGGATCTGAATTTACCCAAGATTAAGACTTCTACGTATTTGCACTGAGACTTTTCCAGAAAGTAGGAGAACCAGAAAAGCAGATCTTCTCTGTGCGCTTCAGTTAGTCCTCAGTGGCTCAGTTAGCAAAGGTCATCTCTCTCCTCTGAGAATGGAAAAGCCTGTCTGTTTTTTCACATTTAGGGTAATCTGGTGTTTTGGCTGAAATTTCAGAAGCTGGAAATACATTCTGGTGTGTCAGCTCAGAGTAATTTTGTTGATAGGTAGCTGATGCTCACATTTTAGTAAACTTGTGAAGATGAGTGAACTGTGAACCTGAAAAGTTGTTCTCACCTTTTGATTGCAAATGTAGGCATCACCTCAGTTTCGCTAAGGCTGTGACAGTTTGCTTGCCTTGTCAAACCAGAAATTCTACCAGCCTTGCATCTGAGGTTTTTTCTTCTTTTTTTAAATATATAATTATTTGGAATAATTTTTGTATCCTAAAGTAGTCAGTGTTTTGTTTTTCTTACATCTACAGACTTTTTATTTTTTTTGAGACCATTCTGTTTGATCTGGTAGCTGTGTTCTGCTTGTGTTAATATTACTTTCTACTGATTTCCTAATTGTTAATAATTTTTACCTGTGGATGAATCTGGTCTTTTTTAATCTCTATTTTCTTTTTATTGGTGAAGACTAAGGGACTGTGTTTGTTGAGCAAAACCTTTTACAGTTAGCTTCTTTGAGCAATATTGTTCTTTGAACAAGTTAGCAATATGCAAGCCTCATCATCCCGTTTAAAAAAAACCAGCTTTTATAATGAGGGATTAGTTTGTTTTGATTCATTGTTGTCTGAGTTCTGTGCTGGTCCAGAAGCAAGGCATATGCCATTTTGTGGTCAGATGCAATACTTAATTGTGAGTTCCCTGAAGCCTACCCACCCATTGCGGGCCAGAATTAAGCTAGACAGCTACAGACCTGGGAGAGACAGCGTCTCCCGGAAAGGTGAGATTATTTCACCCACGTGTTGAGACTGGCAAATGTTAACATTAATCCAGTGTTTACCTCCCCTACCCAAAGGCAGCAAAAGCAGCGTGTAGGGGAGGGATGAGGCTGCTTTTGTTGTTTTGTTGGAAGGTTCTGAGTAGTTAGATGAGCTGCTAATTGTGGTGGAGAACCAGTCTCACTGAGTCACATCATCTCTAGCTCATCCTGAACAGAGAAGAAATCTTCCAAACTTCTTGTTTTGGTGTCTAAAACTGAGAGCTCCTTTTCCTACCACTGTGCAAGGCTTGTTCGATCTCTTCTCAGCAACTGTGAGATCTCTGGCTGGTAACCTGCTCCTGTCCTGTGTAGCCCATCTGTTGCAATGTGATTTGATTTGGTGCAACACTTTTTTTTTTTTTTTTAATTTGGAGAGAAAAAGCAAGCAAAAGAAATAGTATTTATTGAAGGAGGCTGCCAGTGGACAGTTTGAAATGCTAGAAGACATCTGGGAAGATCCAGTTAGTGGGTGGAGAAGGTACCGTGAAAAGAAGCTGTGGTATGGGAAGTGTAACTGCACAACTACATGACAATTTTTTAGTAAAAACCAATATATATGTTCATGTAAATCCTTAATGCTTCCTGTCAACTTCAAGTCAGCATTAGTTACCTAAATGAGCTGTTATCTAAAGAATTGCTATCAAAGAGGAAGCGTGTGGGGAACATGAAATTGATTTAGTACCAAGCAAAGTAACAGCAACGGTGTGTTAGTTTCAGATGTATTCCTCTGGCTACTTAGAAGTAAATTTTTTGTCTTGCCTATCAGGGTTCAGAAGGCTATTGGTGGTCTGCTCTGTGCAGGACTGATCTTTGAGTTGATCACCCCGGAGTTGTGTGATCTTTTGTTCTTCGTGATGGACATAGCTTATAGTGAAGAACAGTCAGTGATACTGTCGTAATATTTCAGCACTGGATAAAGTTTTAGTTACTTAGGAAAAAATTCTTTCAAAGATGCAGGTAATGTCTTCTTGAACTGTACTACTCAGGGTATAATGTATATATGTGTATGTGTAGTATATGTATAATTTGGTTTTAACTTCAGATTTGGTGCTGTAATACCCATATAAACATGTTCACTGCACTGTTACACTGGCCTTGTAATCACCTACACCACATAGTACAAAGTATTTAAAAATCTGTCTGGAATACAGAAATGTTGGGCAAAAAGCAAAGTACCAAACCCTACAAACCTGATAAATTTGACATGAACTCAGAATTTTCAGATATATTTTAGAAATAAGTAGTAGATCTGTTGGGACTAGATTATTTACAACAGGGAATAATAATATGTAGGCAATAGATTTTTTAAAATCAACATGTACAGATTAAAAAAAAATCAGATTTGGAAAGCTACTTCATGGAACTCCATAGATGCTGCAGGGTATCAGCCACCCATTTAAAAAAAATTGCACTTTTAATTAAAAGATACGTTATCTCTAAAATTAATGTCTGCACAATATGTATATTAGTATATGAAAGTATTGAAACAAGCAGATGTTTTATTTAAAAAAAACCACAAGATGCTTTCTTATGTCTTACTCAAAAATTGGAAATGTACCAAAGTCTTGTTCCTACCAAGTCCCACATCAGTTGTGCTTTCTTCCTTCTATTGCCTTTGCTTCCTCTTAGACTCCACTGTTTGTCCTCCTCTGTCATTATGATGTTGCTATATGTGAGATATGTATTAATTTATTCCCAGCATATTTCTGTATATGTCCATATGGTGTATATCTGATTTGGTTTGTGGGGTTTTTTTTAATATGAAATGTAAGTTTATTAATTAAAGAGTGTATGCAAGTTTTCAGAGAGATGTGATCTGCTTCTGGTATCCCTGCACTTATACTGGAATTTCCCCTGCAACATCAGAAGCTGGCATGAAAAGCTTTTGAAATTTCCATTGTATGTTATGGTAGCAATTCCCGTATCTGAGCTGCTCACCAGAATTCAAGGGCAAGGACAGTCTAAGGACAAAAAGACAAATGGAGAGGTGAGAGGTCAATTTTTATTGATCAGCTTGGCCCATTACATACTTGGTATCAGAGAGATGCTGCAGAGACATCACTTGGGTGTGAGAAGACCGTCACTGAATTCAGGAAGACCGTACTGCAGAGTGCTGCACTGTAAAAAGCACTGATATGAGAGGTTGATATATGGGTAGACAGCACAATATATTTGCAGAACAGGAGGGTAGTTGGATGCTTAACTTGGAGATGATATGTAGGAAGTAGGATGCTGAGTTCTCAAATGGCTCAGGCTCTGTGTAATAGGTTGTCTTGGCCCAGGCCACAGGAATATTCAGTGCAGATGTTTTCTTTTATATGACACTGAAATACTTGTAAGGTGGTTTTTTATTAAATATCTTTTTACCTCACTGAACTCAGAAACTTAAAAATAGAACTAAAAAACATTATGAATATGTCAACTTGAGGTTGCTATAATATTTATTTTGTCATCCTAAGTTAATAATGCTGACAGTGTTACCATGTCTGGGTACTGATCTGCACACAAACAATTCGGGTCACGGGCTGGTTCCTGTCACATTTGTTAGGAGGCAGAGATGTGGTCTCTGGAGGTATTGTGGAAAAAGTGGTGTCAAGAACTGAAGTTGTTGGAAATGGATGCCAGAGTTGTGGAGATGTGGGTATAAAGACAGGCCACAAAGCAGGAAATGTCACACTTCATTAGTTTCATTGCTAATGAGGCAAGTCATTATGCTCCTGGCAGTATTCCCGGCATCCCAAGTAGATCCTATGTGGTGATGCTCTTTGCCCCTTCACCTTCTGTCCTGGAGAGAAGCGATGGCCTGCGAGGTGCCTGCAATGAGGATGCGATGTTGTGAGAGTGGCATGCAGAAAAATGTTAAGTTGCTTTTCTGGTATGTGAAATATACAAATAAAATTGGAAGGCGGATCTTTGGGAGAGAATCTTTCTGTCCGTGCTACTTTTTTTCAACCTTCTTGCTTTCAGGGTTGTACCGACTCACTCCGTTTCTTGTAACAGCCAGGGGAATATGTCTTTTACAAGAGAAGTAAAAAAGATGTGGTTTCTGTGCTCGTTCAGATTAGCACCTGAAGCAACAGGATCTAAAATGCTTTAAAAAGAAGGCTGAGGCTGGACAGGATTTTTGTCGCTTACAGACTTCTTAAAAAAGAGAGATATGCAAGGATGTGATCTTTTGGTGAGTTGGTTAGCTGGGAAAGGATGGTTACACCACTAAGCTTACTTCTTCTGGCCATGTGCAGAATAATGTCCTAAATTAAAATTTGGAAATATGACAGGAAACTCATTTGAACAAATATTCATTAATTAAATTAATGTTGTGTGAATTAGGTTCATTAATGCACAATTAAACACCCAATGTCACTGTTCTTACCCCTTTCCAAATTTATAAACAGGTCAGGTAAAGTTACACAGTTGTCCGAAAGTTTGTCCTGTAATTTTCTCCTGAGGAAGAAGTTGAAGCCCAGGATTTTCCACATTTTTATGTTCATGCCATACAAGGCATTAAAATTGTCCTAATTCAGTAATTTGGAACTGATAGTATCAGTAATGGGTACAAACATATGTTGCCTTTCTTTTAAAAAAAAATATTGTATTAATGTTGAGTAAAACACACTGTTCATCTGTTGTGCCATTCGCTTCCCAAGTAACTTATTAAGAAATGTAACTTACGAAGCATTTGACTGGGAGTCACATTTTTGTTATTTGTATATCTGCTTGTCATTTCTTTTAGTGCAAACAATTAGAATTGTCACAAAACAAAATGTTACTCAGCTGTTCTGTCAGTAAGCAACTTTTTAAAAATCTGTCATCGTCTTTGATTCATTGCACGCTAGGAAAATATGCATTGCAGATTTAATCAATGTAGGAGTGCGTAAGCCCAGGGAGCAGTATGGGAGGCTCCTCTTAGCACCCTGTCTTTATCTCACTTGTGATGGACAATTTGCTTTGATAATGCATGTCGGCTTCTCATCGCATTGGGTAAAAGCAGGTAAAGAAAAGTGGTTAACTAGCAAGAACTGCCTACCTGATGGACTGAATGGAGTAAAATTAAAGACTTCGTGAAAAAGGAGCCTTTGCCAGATGGAGACATGTTACTTCTCCCTCTTCCTCTTTCCTCCCCCCAACCTCTCTAGTATTGCGTAGCTGGGAAACTGAATTCATGTTCAGACCAAACTGTACGTGGATTATTGCACTCCACTGTTACTTGATCATAGAGCTAGTGTTCACAAACAAATGAAACATTTGACTGATGAATAACAGCTTTTAGATGCCTTCCCTTAAGAAGGTGAGTGTCTGAGAAGTAACTTTTTGTGGGAGGTGGTCATGAAGTATAGCAGTAGGATAATAGCAATTTTCTTATCACCTTAGCATAGATGTTTAGCAACAGGTACAATGGTGCTGAGACAACTTGATAATACAAGTGCAGGATGACTGGTTGCCCTTCTGAAAAGAATGTAATTTAATACAAGTGAAGAAAAATATGCGCCATTTAGATTCATTAGAAGTTAATTGGAAGACTCGCAGTACATAAGAAATAAACTAAAAACTATGTAAGATGTATTTTGTGTAACATGACATTATGTACAAGAGACATTAAAAATGCAAAAATAACCTTTAAGGGATGACTGCAGAGGTGTATTTTGAAGATAAAAGAAGAAAATAAAGAGAACACCACATCTGAATTGCACCACATATGACTTTCCTTGTTTCCTGGGACATTGCAGCCCACGTGAATGGGACTCACAAACGCCTTTCCATTCTGTTCTTTACAACTATTTCTGATTTGACCAAGGCGTATGTCTACGACAGGCTTTTTTCCATTAATGTAGCTAAGTTCTCTGCTTTAATGATTGTTAACTGACCAGTTAATGTTCAATCAGTGAACTTAGTATTTCTTCAAACTTGCCAAGAGGAATCAGGCTTCTGGGAGTGAGGAAGGAAGCAATGATTTTGTTGAGCTGCCTTATGTTCAGGCTCGGTGAAGCTCATCTGCAGAGCACAGAAAGCATCACTGCTCTGCCAGGTCATGGAACCAGGACTGTCTTATAGTGTGCACCACCATGGCCCTGGCTTCATCTGCTGTGCTAGGAGAGATTTGGGAACAGAAGATGAAGCCTTCCTGTAGTACTATAGGAACTCTCCTTGAGATGTGGGCTGTATAAAAACAAACTCTCCCTCCACCCACTGTTTTTCAATGTCAGCTTGCCCAAAGGGTGGGTCTAGTCCAGTGAAATGCTCTCTGAGGGGCAAAGCCGTCAATTTCTACCTCATATCATCTTATCCTTGCAAGCCTGTAGTAGTGTGAGGCTGAGTACTTCATGAATGATGAAAAAGTATAAATCCTAGTGAGTTTCATTTTTTTACTGAGTTTCCTTTCCATCTGGTGTTTTTCAAGGGTTGGGAGAAATCTTTCCCTCTCTGTCCCCCAAATGCCAAATTTAAAAAAAAACCTTCTTTCACTGGAATATTTATATTCTGCCTAGCTCTAATGAAAGGCAAAGGCAGCTGAATCTACCCATTAAAAAAAACAAATTAAAACCTCTGTTCCTTTGGATATGTGGACTGTTGCAGAGTTCGCAGTGTGTAGCACTTGTTTGGAGGCATTTGTCCGATTCTCCAAGCTTTGCATCACTGAGCGTGACAGCTCCTGAGAGATTAAGCGGCTGTTACCAACAGAACTTTAATCAGTTTTTCTTCCATTTCTGCAAGTACAGAGAAGGATAGGTGTACTTGTAAAGTGTCATGAGCATTACACTGCAACACTTCCTGGATAAACTTCACTGCCACTGAAGTGAGGGAAGCAGTACCAAATAATCTCATGACAGCTGTCATGTTTCCAAAAGTGTCTGATCAGATCTTCAAATTTGAATATTATATACATAGTGGGTACATCCACCCTCTAGTATCGGTGACTTCTGCTTCTGTTTCTTTCCATTCTAGTGGTAGAAATGTGATTGCATAATAAACTAATCAAATAGCAGTTAAATTACGATAATCTTCAGTTTTTGTATTTTAATGTTACATCTAAAAGTATTTATAATGAGTGAGTATTAGGAAGTTAGGGGGAAAACCTGCCTTTGTGTAAAGCACACTTCTAGCGCCTCCTGAACTTTATGGTCATAGGACTTAACTGTGTCTTTAAAAATTATCTGGCTTCCTGCATGGGTTGTATTGAAACAGCATGAGAATTTCTCAAATGAGTAAAATTGATATTTATAATATAGTTATAAAAAGCTTCTAGATCTATTAGGGGTGGGGCATGGAAAGGTCCTCTCTTGTTTTTTCCTTTAGGACAAGAGATTAGTTTTTATATTTCATTTTTTTAATAATCTATCTACATGACTTGTGGTCTTTCTAGTTACTATGCTTTTTTTTTTTTTTTTTTTTTTTTTTTATTTTTTTTT
>WKFP01014787.1:650322-663848 GCA_011057875.1 Pterocles orientalis | reverse complement strand
TTTTTTTTTTTTTTTTTTTTTTTTTTTTTTTTTTTTCTGCAGATTTGATTTCCCTGTAGTTTGAGAACAGAAATAGCTGAATCCAGAGGAGAAACTTTACTGTTTAGGCTCTTAATGGAAATGAGTTATGGACAGTATTGCATGCATTGAATCTATTCACTGCACTATATATTCCTTGTGGAATGACTCAAAAGAAAAGAGCAAACAGCAGTCTAGTCTAATGTATATAGTTTCTGGATATAGGTTAGTTGGAGTTCCCAACTTGTAGACAGGAATATGATATGAGAAAAAATGAAACACTAGAGAAAAAGATAGTATATGGAAGAACCTATTCCTGTCAAAACTGATTGTTTCTTATTGTCTTTCCACTGAACAGCATATAAAAATATAAACATAAATAATTATAAATAAATGGGTGTGTATATATAAATCCAGGAATTTTAGTCTCACTGTGCAGAGAACACAAAGTGTCTTTCCTAGCAGAAGGAAAAAAAGTTTTTCAGGTTGGAAGTGGGGTAGAGTGGAAAAGAGCATGGGGTGAGCATGGGGAAAAAATTGTACTTAATGCCTTTCTTATATCCCTCTGTCAGCAGAAGTTGGAGAAGGCAAGCCTGTAGTTTGCTCCTGTAGGAAGAAAAAAAAAATCAATTTTTTTTACACTGTGCAACAATTGATCTCAGAAGGTTCACTTTATCCTGACTTTCTGTGGAGGCAAAGTACCACCTGTCTGGTGTTTATACAAAATATTGAGGACTGCTTGCTGTCCTCCTGGAAACAAGCTTCCTCAAAGTAGTTATCTCACGTGAAACCTGCGTGGTGTTCTGTGCAGCCTGGGTTCTTTCTAGGCTGACTACTGGGGAGCCATTAATTGCGTTATGGTGGTGACTACATGACATGATAGGGATCATTCCGCTTCTGGTATTTATGGCACAACTCTGGAGAGCAGTTTTTAGGAGTAGATGGATCTGTAGATGAAACACCTAGAACCGGTTGTTATATGCACTGGGTTAGATGCATTCTTTGAATTATCATAGTGTCAGAAAATTTTGACCAAGGTTTTTTTTCCCCTTAATTGTTTGAATTTTGAGTACTCTAATTTGAAAGATGGTGGGGCCAATTGAGATATCTGGCTGAATCAGATTTACAATGGATGTCATCTTACAATTCTTTGAAAATCAGAACCTTGTGAGGTAACTGTAACTAGGGACACAAATGAGGGCAGCCTAACGGACTAATTTTAAAATTCATGTTTTTATTTAAACAATTTGGTTTTGTGCTTCGTTTGCTTAGAGTTATAATCTTTTCTCTTTCATTTTCCAAATTCCTCACCCATATCTTGGTCTTTCTGTGCTTCACTGGGAACCTTTACTAACTATTTTAGAAGGCGGTTTTGATATTTTTAGGTGTTTCATTTTCACGTCTCCTGGGTGATCCTTTTAGTGAAAAGTCCTGCAGTTTTGCTAAAAATAAACAGGAGTTACAAGTGAATTTCACCTTAATGAAAAGTAAGTAGTTTTACAATGCAAGTGATAAGAAACAAGCATACTATTGTTGCCTTAAGCATACTTGTTTTGGGAGAATATGGTATTATTATGCTCATGAGCAGAAATTCAACAAAAAGTAGAAATTTTCAGGATATAGTAACAGCTCATAACAGAAAGTCAGTAGTGTTCTGTCATGTTACTTCTAGTTTTAGACTAGAAGGTCTGAGCAAGTATTTGAAAATTAACAGCGCAGAAATTAGCGCTGAAATATTAGCAAATTATTATTACTTTTCCATTTATGAGAGTACTGTTTGTTTTAGTTTGATCATTCTTTACCATAAATAAAGTTCACCTCGCTTAAAATTCCTCACCACTCTCACTTCATGTTACAGAATCAATTCCTGAATTTCTCAGCTTTCATAACTCTCCTTGCCACCTGACATCCCTTGCCCATGTAAGGAACAGGTGTGATCAGCAATCTCTGGTTTCTGCAGCATCGGTAGAAGTGTTCTATAAAAAAGGACCAGGCTTTAGCACAGGTAGGGAGCTCCAGCAACTGCATGATTTCAGTGTGTTTCTGATGGTTATGGAGACTCCAGATATGGAATGGGTACTCATACTCAGGATCCAATCCTGTAGTCAGTTCTGGAGGCAGAGTATGCTATGGGTGGTTTTATCTAGACAGGATTTTCAAGTATCTTGTGTCACAAACTGAGTAAGATACGTTGTATGAATTTTGTGTCTGGTCTTGTCATTTATTCAAATACATCAAGACCATACATTTTATGGGGAAGACCTTGATTTTCAAGTGCATAACATTTTCTCTGCTTTCTTGAGGCAAAACACAGTAGCTGGTGCCATGGCAGAGTTGTGATTTTAAACTCAGAGTTTAAAGATGAGGGAAACTGTGGAATATTTGTTTTTCCATGCATAATCTTTTATTCATTCTCCATGCTAGTCTAGTGTTAATAAAGCCATTTGCATTTAGTACTTTGAATAATTTATGGTGAAATTATAATTCTCTTTCGTTTCTAATGTCATTAGTATTGAAAGAAGCCCTTTAATAGAGAGGAATTATACCATGATTAGTGAAGTGCAACAAAATATTCTTTAGGTGTATGGTTATAAAATTAGGATAAAGTTGTAATTGCTTTATTGCTGGGTCTGTAAAAAAAAAAGAGGAGAAACTGCAAAACTTATTTTTGTAGGCAAAAGTATCCACTGGAAGGTTGTTAACAAACATGCGTTTCTTTATATTTGTATCAGTAGTGTCAATCTCTTATGGGCTGAAATACTGAGATATTTGTATTCTTTTAGCGAGCACTACCATAAATTGGATTCACCAATCACAGGTACCCCAAATCCTATGTATAATTAAATATAGAGCACCCCAATAAACAAAACCAGCTTGCAAAGAAGAGTAATTGACTGAATGGAGTTGTATTAAGCTGAACAGCATTACAACCCTGTGCTGAAATTCTCTAGGGAGTGCAGATTTATTCAAGGTGGAAGTGTGCCTGACTGTCTTCAAAGATATCCACCAGGAACTATGGTTAATATAGGTTGTTTACAAACCTTTGTTTTGGTCTGTCTTATTTCGAGGGAGGGAGGGAATGCTTAAGGTGAAGTATCTTTTGTTTCTTTAACAAAATAAACCGTTATAAAAAAAGACCCCAGCTTTGTTATGTTAGCAGAAGTTGTTACTGTTTATGTTGTGTATTCATGCTGTTCTGTAGACCTTAATTTTGATTAAGTGAGACTGAAAGCAGGTCTGATGACTTCTAGGTTATCTGTTTGCCGAAAATATAAAAATGCACAGTTAGAGAAGCTGTCGAGAAGAGAAAGTGGATAAGAGCTGTAAGGGAAGAGAGTCTCCAGATTCACATCTGCCTTTCCTTGTGTTCTGCTGCAAGAATCAACATGAAAACACTAATTATCCTCTTAAGGAGATACTTACGTACGTATATTCATATACACACCTCAGTACTGCATACACAGGCATATTTGTGCATAAATGTGTATAATATGTGCTTAGAGGAAACAATCATCTGGATGTCTTGAATACACTTCTGGAGAGGTTCTTTGATGTAACTGCCTCTAGTAATCTGATCTATGCCATTTTGAGATTCTCTTGCTGTTGCCTCTGTTATTGTAGCCCTCCTATGTCTTTTGTTGATGGATTATTAAAAATGTTACACTTTCTTAATTGAAACCTGGACTTCCAGAGAGAGCCTGCATACCCCAGAGACTGAAGATGTCCTGCAGATGCCATATGAGGAGATAGCAATATGAGCAGGCCAGCGTGTCTTATTCAAGACAGTTAAATTTCACTTGTTTCAAAGGTCAGTTAAGCTTCCATTCAGATCATAACCCAGCTCTTTAACTTGGCCTGGAACCAAAAAGGTAATCAGTGAAGTATGTTTAGGAAGTGCTGATTATAGCAAATTTGTTAATGGTTTAACTCATACAGAGTTCAGCAGAGCCTCGTAATTGCTTCAAAGGCTCTGAATCAGACCTTGATGCATGTTCTTATGTTTAAATGGAGCCTGCTTTTCTTCTGCAAAGGTGAGGTCTCTGTGACCTGAAGGCAAAGTTCTGCTCTGGTTATTCATTGTAGTACAGCTAGAAACTCAATCAGGCTTCACTTGGGTTCCTTTTACTTACTGGACTTTTTTCGTCCTGTTGCAGCCCTTCAGGGGTCAGAGAACCTGACCTCTGAAATGATAATGTCTATACCCAATGCAAGGTAGCGCCTCTGCAAGAGCCACAAACGCCTCCTTCTAAACAGCTGTATGGCTGTAACCAGCAGTGGATTTTCGCTGTCCGAGTTAAGGTAATGACCAAACTTCCAAAAGCTGTCTCACATGGTAACAGTCCTTGAGAAAGAAGGTCATAAACTCTGTGCTTGTGTCAACAGTTCAAACAATTTTCAGTTTTCTTTCAGTAAGCTGTAATATGTGGGATGTCAGTGAAGTTAAAAAATATAATATCTGGAAGCTGCATGCTGTTAGTGCCATTAAAAGCAGTAGGATTCCTTCACATGCTTTTGTGTTCAGGTGTAGTCATTAGAAAGCTAGTGCTTTGTTACTTTGGTCAGAACTAGTTAACAGTGCTCTGCAGTATACTGTTACAGAATTAAAAACCGTGTTTTACTGTAACATTATTTTTTGATAAATGTACTTTTTCAATCCTAGCATTTCCATCCTGGAAATGGGTCTTGAAGACTTTGAATCTGTGCTTGGGAAGACCCCTAATAAAGTGGAAAATAAGCTGTAGAAACTGTTAGGCCCTATATAATAAAGTATTAACAGAACATTAATGCCAATGTATAATTACATTCCTATTAAATTATTGACAGAAACCTGTTTGTGTCTGTTAGATATTTATTTTTTGAGTTGGAAAAACCTTGTTTTCCAATTAGGTGATGCTTACATTGTTTGTGGAGGTATTAGGAAATTACATTCAGTCCTGAAAAAAGTTACAAAATAATTCTCCTTTCAAAAAAATCTGAAAATAAGAAAATTATTTAATGAGTTGTATTATTGATGTCTCTATATTCAATGCAGTCTGTGAACTTCAGTAAAGATAAAGCAATTGAGATAATCATATCATTTAAAATGGTCTGTCTATAGTTGAATAAGTTTCACTTGAGGTAGCAGCTTGGAACAAATTGCTAAAAAATAAACGTAAAACTGGCTTGCTCTGTGGGGAATTGGTTCCAAAAGATTTTATGATGGAAAAATATTTAGATTAACCCAATAAAAACACACTAGAAAAGCTTATACGTTGTTTTTCATTCATACTTCCTATCTCCCTAATAAAATATCAGTATTTCTATGTCTTGTTAAAATGAAATTCCCACCATACATTATGTTAAATCTTAAGTAGTTACTCAGAAGCGATACTGAAACTCCTTAACATTTTTTTCTACAGAAAGCACACTGAAAAATTGTTGCTGTCTCCCGTTTGTGGTTTCAGTTTATGCTGGTGACTGGTTACTGGTGAAAAGGTGATACAGGAAATCTTGGTCAAGAATTACACATGGACTTTCAAGCATTAAAGCTCTGCCTGGTTTAGTAAGCTGTTTTTTCTGACTACTAGAACAAACGGAGTACAAACCAAGTAAGGAGTAACAGGAGTGTAAGCCAAGAGATATGGATATATTGGTCAGAGCAGGTATTTTTCCAGTAAAGTTATGGAAAATTACTCTAGCTTTCCAAAATTCTGAGATCTTTTTCTGGAATGTGTGTTCTCCCCTACCCCCTGCTCTCAAACCCTCTGTCTCCCCCTGAGAGAAGACACTTCCAGCTGGAAGAGGTGCCACTGGGACTGGAATGGGGTGTTAGGTTTATCATGCTTTAGAAATAAAGGAAGATGTCATTTTTAGCGTTATCAGGTAGAGAGGTGCTACTGCTTTGTCAAGGGAGAAATAGCTGTTGAAGCCAAGTGGGGGAAGATAGGTATTAAAGCAAAAAGATGCTGACATGGGAAATATGAGAATACACTGTCTGTGAAAAAAACATAGTCTAGAGGTTAATATATAGCTTCTTACTAGGAGGATGTGATCCTGGTTTGAGCGAGTGTCGTGGTTTGACCTGGCTGGCAACAAATACCACACAGCTCCTAGCTCACCTTCCCCCCTTCCAGGGAATGAGGTAGAGAATTAACGGGGTAAAGGGAAAAAAGACTGATGATTGAGGTAAGAATGATTTAATAACTAAACTGCAACAAAACTGAAATTAATAATAGTAATACTAATACATACAAATATACAGATATACAAATGAGTTATACACAGTGTAGCTACTCACCGCCCGATGACCAAGGCTCAGCCCATTCTCAGCTAATGATTCCAGAGCAGAGAGAGTCCCAAAACTGCAATCTCAGAGAAGAAAAGAGACCAAGAGTCCAAGAGACCAAGAGCCGACCGAGAGAGTGAGAGAAACAACCCAGAGAGAGAGTGTGAACTTCTGGACAGAGCTTCATCAATACACTAGGCATGACGTGCGTGTTATGGAATAGACTATTGGCCAATTTGGGTCTCAATCCTAAACCTAAGGTTGAATCCCAGGCTAGTAGCTGGGGCTGTGCTCCCTCCTAGCTCCTCCTGTAGCTGCACACACTGGCCAGCAGAGAAGCTGAAAAGTTCTTCAGTGTTCTGGCAGCAGCTATAAACATGTTATCAGCCTTCTTCTCAGCACAAATCCAAAACACAGCCTCATACTAGCTACTATGAAGAAAGTTAACTCTGTCCCAGCCAAAACCAGGAGAGCAAGGCAAAATAATAACCTACTGATTTTTCAGATGGAGGTACCTTGGTTGGTAAGCATAGTCATCTGTTGTAGCAAAGGACTACTCACTGTGGGCCAGGAGAATCTTCTCAGATCTCTCATCTTAGTGGAGTGGGGTTCTGGCCGGTGGTCCTCACTTTCGTCATTTCACAGTCTTTGAATTTGCCTAGAGTTCCTCTTGGTAACATGGTTATCTGGTTTTACGTGTTTGTCCCTGAAAGATAGTCTTAATTTATGTAAAGGGAAACTTATGTTTCTGTTATGCTTGTATTCCTGAAGTTGATCTTCGCTATCTGTTCTTGCAACAGACTGTTTGCTGGACAGTATAAATAAATTGGGGGCTGTAACTCTTTGTGGGGAACCTCATGTGAAGAACTTCCACTGTAGCATAACTTTATTACTGGTTTGCAGTAGCAGCCTCTTTTCTGGAAAACAACAGCAGAGAGAAGTACTGTTGCATTTGCCAAACGAGACATTACATGTCATCTTGTCATCAGGAAGCAATGCCAGCTGGGAGGCACTTCTGTGTGGCCTCAACAGTCCGGATAACTGATTTTTCTGTTGGTCATTCACTCTTCATTGCATGTACCAGTTCTCATGAGGGTATTAATTCCTTCTGTGGTTGCATGTTTAACCCAAGGCTCCAGTTCCCAGAAGCTCATAGTGATTTGAGTATTTCTGTGTAATGAAATGAATTTTAAGAGAGAAGGAAGAATAAAGAGGTTTCTTTTTGTTTTTCTGTTATTTTGAGCTTAGTTTGTCTTCTCCTAGTGTTTTTGGAAACCCATAAAGTAATTCAAAAGGCCTTCTTTTATGTCACTGCACATTTATTTTGATATATTTTTCAGGAAATATTTAGAGTCACTAATTTGTCCTAGATTTTATATGAATACAATTAATTCAGGTCACAGACCAAGAAATAGAACTGACTAGAAAAGTCAGTTTCAAACAGTCTTGACAGGTTGTAGTAAGCCTGTGGCTGTTCTATAGGAAGAATGGGAAGAAAAGTAGAGCAGGAGAATGCTACTCGAATGTTTGGCTAATGACTGCTCTTATAAACAATTATTATTAAGATTCCTTAAACATTGCTTTTACCATCATGTTTTAATCTCCAGTGGAATGAATGTCTCCTACACAAAAATGTGTGTTTCTATGAAAATTTCAGCAAAACCAACAAAAGCGTTTTCTTTCATTTGAGCATCAGAGAGAAAAAAAAGAGACTGAAAGATGGCACTTTCTTTACTAGGGAGGTGTGAAAGCTAGTTTCGTTTTGGGTGAGCTACAGTTGTTTAAAGACGTGCGTAAATATGAATCACTTGTGATTTATATTTCATCCAAAGATGACAGGACAGTAGCCTGCAGTATGTTATTCACATGTAGCTGAGGTACCTCTGATTCATGCCCACAAGTGAGGCTTCAGCTGTTCTGGAACACAGCCTGTTAAAAGTGTCTGTGGAAATAAAATCACTAACTGCAGTCGATATTTAATCACACCCTGGTGAGAAAAATGTAAGCACTGAATAAAGCTGCATCTTACAGGTGGGCCACATGGACAAAGGTGGGGGCCGACTGATCCCTTTACTGAGGCCTCATTTAGCACAGGAGCTAGCAGATGATGGAATTTGATAGCATGTAATTTTTTTTTCTGCAGCTGTGAAAGATATATTTCATAGGGTTGAATGTGACTTCTTAATAAATGTGAAATCCTTACTTTACTAGCGCTCACATAGACCTCAGTACCAGCAAACTGTAAACTATAAGCAGCAATTAGAGGCTTATGGACATAGAATAGTGCCAATGCTTGTGGGAATAACCCTAGCCAGCAAAACAGCTTTTGTGAAGTCGATATTGCCGCTGCTGAGTACAGCAAGTGAAGAGGGTGTATGGAATTGACTGTAAGCTGTGTTAATGTTCTGTCTGCTTTGCTATAGGTAATAATGCAATGAGAGCAAATGATCCAAGCCAATAGCACATGCAGAAAAATAATGGGAATTTATTACGGATAAATGTCATCGTAGATTTCATGCTTTCCTTTTTGTAATCAGGCTGTCAAGTCAAACACTGAAATACGTTAATTAAACACCAGTTTCCCACAGAACTCAGTAACTTGTTAGCATCCCTTAAAACACTGATACCATTATCCAGGTGGCTTGCAGTACAGTGCAGGTTGGTGTTTGGCAGTTGCGTTGAGCTGTGATTGCTCGAATTGATGAACTCAATGAACAGGCAATGGGAAGCAGAACGTGCCCTATGGTTGCGGGCTGACTGCTTCAGTTACTTCAACCATACCTGTAGCAATTAAGTCGAATCATGCTGAGGAACTGTGTCTCCTTTAACTACGTGGTAACTATTCAGGCTTTGGGCATCTGCAGACTTGTTCAACAAGCACTATGCTTTTGTGGTCTTTTAAGGAGCTCCATGGCCCTAAGCAAAGGAAACAAAACATGACCTCATCTAGCAGAAACAGGAGTGTTTAGGTGAGAGGCACGTTGTTATTCAGAAAACTTACCCTGGTTTCGATAGCTTTTATCTAATTTGACCCCAAACAGGAACTGAAGGTCCAGATAACAATATTCACTAATTGTTTAACCTGGAAAATATCCAGAAAAAGCAAATTTCAAGCGATATTAGTAAGTTTGTGGTTTGTGGTTTTTTTTTTTCTTTTAATGTACTTCATTGGTGGTTTTGGAGAATGAGTTTCTCTGTCTATCTGTCTGTACAGTGTGCCTGCATTTCATGTCCTGTATCATAATGAGATTTCAGGCAGTTTTATAAAGTTTATATGTATTACATAGTTAAAGCTACTTTTGATGTTTAATTTAGGAGTGTCCCTGGGGGGAGCTAAACTCTTATGCAGTCAAGAGAAAGACGGAGCTGCCTCTAAAGGAAATCTGGTTTAGATGACCAAAATAACCTGAGGTACCTGATGTGGTACTGCCTGTTAAAACCTCAGTGTGTCCTAATGATATTGTACTCCTCTACAACCTCTGTAGAGCCCTCTCCTCCCTATTTTGTCACTTGGTTGTTTTCGCTTTTGTTCTGGTGTATGAAAATCCCTCATATTTATCTTTTGATAGATAATGCTTTATTTTGCCTTCAGTTGGTTTTCATATAATTTTTTCTTACTGGTTTTGTTAATATTGCTATGCTTAAGATACATACTGTCTCCCCGGGGCATTGGCTGTATCTACTTTCCAAATAATATTGTGTATATAATCCCACTGAATTGTAATTATATCCACCAGTCAAAATTCATGACTCTGTACAGTTGCTGCCTCGTAACTAACTACACATTTCATTCTTCATTATGAAACTTTGGACAATGTAACTGGCAGCCTGGAATCAGCTGGAGTGCAGGAATTTTGAAGTGCCAGGGCTGTGAGAAATAATCTGTGAAGCCACAGCAGAGGTAGGCTTGTTTTGGTGACTGGGGTAGAATCACAGGATGGCAGAAGGTTAAGGAGGTGGACATGGAGCAGCCACCTGGAATGTAGCTGAATTAGTTATTTTTGTAAGTGATACTCAGTCAAAGTACAGCACCAAGAACAATTTCAGGGATTAAAAGAGCAGATTACATTTAGCTACATAGGAGCTGGGTGACCAGGAATGGGTTTACGGGTGGAGTGTGAACAAGGAGAAAGCTTATTCTCCGTGTGCCACCAGGTCATTGTAGGGAGTGCCCCCATGGTCTCTCTATGCTCCTCCCTCTCTAGACCATCCTCTGGGTGGTAGGCATATACATAGTTTAATAATTTCTAAAAGGTTTTGTAAAGATGTAACCGCCTTGTTCTGCACTCAGTTCATCAAATGGCGTCTTTAAATTTCTTCAAAGTCAGGTTGAGTCACCTTTTAATAAGGCGTGCTTTTGACAGATACAGGTATTTTGGCTCCAAAAGTTTAATCTGGGTAGTTTATTTTTGACTTGTGTGTTTTACAGGCAGTCAGACTGCATACAGTCGAGTGTTCTCACCTGGTCTTAAACTCAAATTTTAAAGTGTTCCAAAATTGAATTACCTTTATCTTTTTTTGCTTTAAGAGACATAAATGTTCAGTTAAACTGAATGGTTCCCTGGCATTTCTGAGGCTGTATGTGCATGTGCACTCATGAAGTTTTACAAAGACCCAAGGCAGGCACACAGAGATGTCGGGTGCTTTATTAAGAGGTGAATTATAGCACAGAAGGAGGAAAAGGGGGCTTTCTTCAGCAGGACAGGTTGGCCTCTATTGGTTCCCAGAGAGTTCCCCATGTACAATTAATCTGCAAGAATATCAGCATGTGAATATTACAGATTATGAACTGATATTCTTACTGAATAACTTTCCATAACTAATGCTGACACATTGCATGGTTTTCCATGCACCTGCCAAAAAAAACCCCTACTTCCTAAATGTGATTATACCAAATAGTTGGTATATTATTAGATCAATTAAGTCAGTTACACATTCCAGACATAACAGTACATAAATTAAAGTTAGTTTTACATTTTCCCTGAGCAATGAAACCACACCCTGATAGATAATGCATTTTAATTTTCTTTTGATCGATCATATTGATCAGGGGAACTACAGGCCTGTCAGCCTGACCTCGGTATCGGGGAACATTATGGAACGGTTCATCACATGGCATGTACAGGACACCCAGGGAATCAAGCCCAGCCAGCATGGGTTCATGAAAGGAAGGTCATGCTTGACCAACCTGATCTCCTTCTATGACCAGGTGACCCACCTAGTGGATGGGGGAAAGGCCTTAGATGTCATCTATTTGGACTTTAGCAAGGCCTTCGACACTGTGTCCCACAGCATTCTCCTGGAAAAACATTTATCAATGACCTGGATGAGGGGATTGAGTGCTCCCTCAGTAAGTTTGCTGATGATACCAAACTGAGCGGGTGTGTTGATCTCCTTGAGGGTAGGGAGGCTTTGCAGAGGGATCTGGACAGGCTGGACCGATGGGCTGAGGCCAACTGTATGAGGTCCAATAAACCTAAGTGCTGGGTCCTGCACTTTGGTCACAACAACCCCCTGCAACGCTACAGGCCTGGGGGAGAGTGGCTGGAAAGCTGCCCAGCAGAGAGGGACCTGGGGATGCTGGTCGTCAGCCGGCTGAACATGAGCCAGCAGTGTGCCCAGGTGGCCAAGAAGGCCAACGGCATCCTGGCCTGCATCAGCAATAGAGTGACCAGCAGGACTAGGGAAGTGATTGTGCCCCTGTACTCGACACTGGTGAGGCCGCACCATGAATCCTATGTTCAGTTTTGGGCCCCTCACCACAAGAAGGACATTGAGGTGCTGGAGCAGGTCCAGAGAAGGGCAACGAAGCTGGTGAAGGGTCTGGAGCACAGGTCTTATGAGGAGCGGCTGAGGGAGCTGGGGTTGTTTAGTTTAGAGTAGGGAGGCTGAGAGGAGACCTTATCACTCTCTACAACTACCTGAAAGGAAGTTGTAGTGAGGTGGGTGTTGGCCTCTTCTCTAAAGTAACAAGTGATAGTACAAGAGGAAATGGCCTCCAGTTGCAGCAGGGGAAGTTTAGGCTGGATATTAGAAAGAAGTTCTTCACTGAAAGAGTGATCAGGCATTGGAAGAGGCTGCCCAGGGAAGTGGTGGAGTCACCATCCCTGGAGGTGTTCAGGAAACCTGTAAATGTGGTGCTTAGGGACGTGGTTTAGTGAGTTAGGTTGTGTGGTTTGATGGTTGGAGTTGATGATCCTTGAGGTCTTTTCCAACCTTGATGATTCTATGATTCTTTGATTCTATATTGTGTGATATGTGTATTTTCTTTCCCCTGTTACTTCCCGAAACAGCATAATGTCATAGTGCTGACAGCCTATATACTAAACACCACAGTGAAACAGGGGGAACTGTATTATTCTGTATTTACTGACAAATCCCTTTGTCTAATATGCATTCAATAAAGTTAAAATAGCAAATGTTATTAAACCAGGGAAAAGCACAATGAAAGTTATTAATGTTCTTTTCTTTGCTGGTGTTATGCATATGCCACATTTTTTTCTTTCATTCTTTCCTAAAAATACATTGTTGAAATAAGGAAGAAACTACAGCATAAAAGTGCAATAGCAGTAAAGATATTTGTTTGAGTGCAGTCTCAAATGATGAGAGACCCTATTTCTTTTTTGGGGCAATGGAGAGAGAGTATTAAATGCTATTCTCAGTTTTCAATCAAACTGCAGCATTAAAGATAAAATAAAATTTTGACAATTATTTTTTCTTCTTCAGACAAATATCCTCCCACATTTTCAAAGTCATACACCCAGAGGAGGAATTTAAAAAATGACTGGCTGGGTTTTTTACTTCCATTTCGAAGAACCACAATACTGTCCTTCATAGTGATCTACGTAGCAAATCAAATTCGGAAAACCATTTAGTGGGCCTGTAGTTAGAGATCTTTCAGTCCACATTGCTTCACAGGAGTGTTGGTTGGGATGGAAAGCACCCGTCCTGTTATCAGTGGATGGTTCATGTTTAAGGAGCCTCAGCCAGTTGCCTGGTTTTCCCTCGTGCTGCATGGTTGCGTTATTGCTTCAGTGCTGTCAGCCTCCTTAGGGCTGGAAGGATCCAAACCCAGCAGTTGTCTGCCTCCAGAGGAGCATCACTAGGCTGTGCTTGGGGTGCCCATAAGAGCTGGTGAGCCAAGTGGCATCTCTGTGTGGCTTTATTGAGAGAGAGCGTTGGCCAGGATGGTCGCCTCCAGGACAGCAGTCCTTCCCCCTGTTTCTGGCTCGGGGCTACCTCT
>WKFP01014787.1:632074-649058 GCA_011057875.1 Pterocles orientalis | reverse complement strand
GAGACTTCTAAATCAGGCAGAGAAATATCATACTCCAGGAAGTTTAGGGAAATTGACTTTTTGTGGGATGTACTGCACTAGAGGTGTTTGAATGGTGCACTTTACAATATAGTCTGTGAAAGAGAATGGAATTAAATATTTAAAAAATTGAATCTAGTAATGTTATTTTTATTTTAGGGATTACTTACCTTGACCATGCTGGTTCAGCACTTTTCCCAGAGAGTCTACTTACAGCTTTTACTGATGACCTCAGAAACAACGTTTATGGTAAGTGCAAAACAGCATTTCCATTAGTCTTCTCAAGTTTCCATCTAAATAGTTTAAAATTGTGCCTCTTGAGTTGTTGGAAGAGTACTTCTGTGGGGTTTTTAACACTGCTGTAGAGTAGTTGGAAGACCAGTGATTTTACGAAGGAGTCATAGTCCTTTTGTGTCACCCCTGGCTTTGTTCTTTGGTGGCGAAGGATGTGTCTGTGTTGGTGAAGAAGAAAAATCTAAGAGAGCAGAACTGTTGCCCAGGGGTTAGGGCACCATGCTGGGGATAAATAAATGCAATGTAGCTTTGAGCACTGTTTGTTCAGCCTTTTTTTTTTTACCACACAAAATGTAAAAACATTTTGTTATGCAAGGACTGGAATCCAGAAAAACCCCCCTTCTCAGTGAGAGTCGTCACAGAGAGCCTGTACTGTGTCTCAGTATAAGCATTTTATTTAGAAGGAAGCTTAGCTCAAAGATCCCAAGTGAATTTAGGCGGGGAATAGGAGCTATACTTCTGCCGGACTATTAGACATCTGTGCATGCTCAGAAAAAAGGGATGTGTATCGCCAAAGCAATCCTGCACATAAGAATGTGGGTAAAAATGTCAACAGAATTGTGCAATATCTGGGTGGAGATTTAGCTATTGGAGCTGTGGACATGGGCAATTCAGCACCCCCTACAAGTACTTTGTCCCCAGATCCTCTCCTTAAACCTTTAATCTCTTTTGAACATTATTATCTAGCTAAGAACCACACACTGAAAGTGCTTTTATACAAAGGCAGCAGCATCCGTTGTTTAGGAAATATTGTTAGTTACTCTGTGAGGTAATTTACATTAGAGTGATTCCTGCTCAACCAGAAAAAAAATATACAGTACAGTATTATCTATATATGCTGTGAGTAGTCCCACTGAAATAATAAAAATTTCTTATTGTGTGTTACTATCTGTCCTTTTTGCTAGTTTTGTGCCTTTCTTGTGCTCTCTGATACATAGAGCAAAGTGATTCCTCACTTGGGAACTAAGTTCCACTGCTTTAAAAGAAAGCTATGTTCACTCAAGCACTGGCACATTTGTAGTTATCACCTGGGCGAGTCACTTGGGAGTTCTGGGTGGTTTTCATTTTCGGTGTGCCACTGTACGTGTCATTTCCCTCTCTTCTGTTTTCTGAATGCTGGCACGGCATGAAATAGATGTTTTTGTTGATAGGGATGGGTTTTTTTGCTGTTATAAGATACATTGATTTGCTTACATTCAAAATCTCATATTCAAGTGCATGTCAGTGATATTAAAATTAATGTTCTGTCACTACAGCCATTCTAAAGTGAAATGAATGCACGCTGATCTTAGTTATTTCAAACAACGTTGGGCTCAACCCTCATAATAAGTACCGTCTGTGGGAGAAAAAAATTAAATTTGGGAATCAGTCGAGTGTTTGTGAATAGAAATAGTAGTGCTAACAGTTTGAAGCAGATTTGCATAGTACCTATAATGCTATGGGAGAACAAATTGTATCTTTTCTAATAGTGTTTTAATCTAAAATTATAACAAGAGTATGGTTAAAGTACGGTCAAATCCCCTTTTTTTTTCAGTTACATCTCTAATAGTCTGAGAGCAGTAACTGTTTCATGAAAAGAGTTCACTTAACAGATACAGATGTGAGTGAAGGGGGAGTTTGACTTGTAGCTTTTTAAATTTTTTTGGTGATAATCCACAGGCCTGAAGAACTGGAGTTTAGCTGTTGCTTTTGTAAATGAGGGAAAGGAATTTAAGTAAGAGAGATTCTCACTTCTAAATTGTGAATATTTGAATTGGAAGTTACAGAAATGCAACATCACATATGAAGTCTAGGTATTAGTTTTGGGTTTGAGCTCTAAATTTATTTTTCTTTTCAACACCTTCGCTCAATAACTTTCAGCAGGGTGATTTTGAAATTCTAAAAAGAGAGTAGCTAATATTTCAGTCTACTGAAAAAAACTGTGTTTATATAGCATTTTTTTCTTTTTCTCTTTCCAAACTGTTTAGGTATGTTCTTTTAACATTCACTAATAGGAATAGTGCCGTGCCTGTGTGAATATTGCTGTAATCTTTTTTGCTCAAGAAGATAAATTTGTGTACTTCTAATGTGATTTATTTGAATTTCAGACACTAAAAAAAAACAGGGGTAGTGCTGTTGTCCAGTCATGAATGTCTGTTCTATCCAGATGCTGTCTCTTCTAAAATGCTTCTCAGATAGTGTGCAAATATATTTATGAATGTGCATTCTGTCTGTAGCTTTTCCTAGTATGCTTGTGCATGTGAAGTTCCGTTTTCTTTTTAAGGGAACTGCCCAAGTGTTAGTAAGAGATCCAGATAAAGTTTCAAGGTCTGTCATAATTGCTTTCTTCCATTATATGTCCCTTCTCTTGACTAACTGCTCTAAGGAGCTTCAGGGCATTGCTCTGAAGTATACGTTAAATCTTTGTCATCTTTTCAGGCTGGCTTGGTGTAATACTTTGATAAAAGAAAAAATTAATAGCAAAATTGTGATTAACGATTAACTTTTATATCTCTTGTCCCTAGGCAACCCTCATAGTCAGAATATCAGCAGCAAGCTGACATATGACACAATCGAGCATGTCCGATACAGGTAGAATAATCTTTCTGTCAGATGTTGTATGATGCACTTCATAGTTTTCATTTTAATTAGGACTGTTTTGTTTTGATGACTTTGATGTGATATTGTTTTGTGAGAGTCATCTGTCACATTTAAAGAAAACACCTCACTTTTAAAACATAAGGTAGTTGGACAGTCAAGTGTTGGACAAAGTCAGTTATTTTTCTCCTAGATGCCCCAGTTCTCAAAGTCCTGTAGTTAAATTAGTGCTGTAATGTAAGTCCACAGTTTTAATTAAGATATAGAAGTTGGAATCTCAAAAGCGATTATTAGTAAGATTGTATGGTAAGATAATAAGGTGGAACTAAGTGGAAGGACATGGTTAAAATTCAGAGGAAATTAAATAGAGCATAATGGCTTGTGAGAATTATAAAACCTTATGGGAATGTGTACGTTGTTTTACAGCAGGTAGTTCTGATGGAGTAATAAAATACCTTTTAAAGTTGTTTTAGTGTTATTTTTAAGAAAAAGAAAAGGTAAAATTGAGTGTTGGGGCTTCTGGGTATGGGCAAGAAACTCAACTGCATCTCTAAATAAGGTATCCCCTTGAAAGCTCAGGGTAGAGTGTGCTGAAAGTACACTTGCCACTAGTTTCCACTACAAAGAAATATACAGCTTAGGTACTTGGTTATTTTTTTTAGGGGTTTGCTTTAGGCAATTCTTGCTTTTTTAATAAAATATGTCTTTATTGAATCTATGTGCAAGGAAAGCAGTGTCATGGATTCTTCTTCTTTGTTTTATCATCTTCCTTAAAAGCAAACATTTCTCCAAAATGCATCACAGAATTTGGATCAATAGCAATGGAACTGTAGTATTGTAATGTTGGTAGTTACAATGAGGAAAACCTGCCTTATGCCTTTCTGCTGCTTTTTCTCTGACTGCACTTTAATAAGGGTGTAAAAAACCCGAGATTTCTAGCTGGAAGACGCTGCTGGCTGTAACCTGTTCTCCCCGTTTCATCAACTTTCTGAAGAAAGTATTTATTTTTGCTTCTTCTGCAGTCTTCTCTTATGTTGTGCAGGATGACAACCTATGAATGTAGAGCCAGATGAAATAACAGAGACTACTTATGAGCAATAACTGTTTTCAAAAGCAGACACTTATAGCCAGGTACAGCAATACCTACAGCCCTGAGGAGTCTCCTGAGCATACCTGTGTGCTGACATAAAGTGTTAGCATTCTGGTTTCCATTTACTCACAGTGATATTTCAATGTTGTCATTTAATCGTTCTTATGAAGGCACAGTAAAAAGTGTGTCTGTTTCTACTGTATGCTGTGTTCTTCATCATTAAGGAGTAAGGAAATAGACTTCCAATGTGTAACTTACATAGATTACTTTTTAAAAGTTGGCATCTTCAGCTTGTTTTATTTTGGATCCTGCTTTAAAACAGTGTGAGACTTTTCTAAGCCCATGTCAGGAGATGACAAGAGTCATACCAATGTTTGGGGTTTTTTTGTTTGTTTTTCTTTTTGAAAAAAAGAGAAAGCCCTGTGCATCGAAATGAACATTTGCAGTATGGCATGCAACAGAATTTGTCATTTAGCCCTATAAAAATTCAGCTGTTATTCCCCAGTAAAAATGTAAAAAGCACAGCCATCAAAAAGGTGTGGTCATAAGGAAGAAAATGCCCCCAAAATACTGTCAGTAACTCGGCTATCTAAAAGGCAATAAAAGTATATTAAAAATCTATACTTCCATGCCATTGCAGCTAATCAAAATAAGCAATATGACAAGACAAGGAGATAAGCAACTCTGTCCTGCACCACAGTGCATAGACTGGATTTCCTCAGTGGAAGAATAATTCAGTGGGTAGTTTCAGAAATTTTAAAATTAATTTCTTGCTTATAATTCTGCTTCAGCATGTGGCTGCAGCCAGAAATGTGGCTTTTTTTCATTATTTGACTCCAAGACAATATGATATTAAAAAAATATTTTCTGATGAGATGACACAAGCAACTATTTAAAAATAAACACAAAGCTTAATTTCTGCTTTCTATTTGTTGATATTGGTGATGGCAGCATCAGAACAGGCTTTCCTAATCTGTCAGCATACACTGATATACAGTACAAATCTGTATGATTTGGTTTTGCCTTCATATTTGCTTGACAGACAGAAACCAATCTTAGAACATGGTTTTGCAAGAAAATAACATAATTAAATATTTAAATCAATGGATGTCTTCTATGATTTACAAAATTACAATAATTGAAACAGCTTACCTCTTGACCAATTCAAGGACAATAAGAATAAAAGTAACAATTTTATTCTTAAAAGCATTGCTTCTCTTTCCTTGACATGAACTGCTGAGTGATTTTTAACATTGTGTGTATCTCTATATTGACTATGAGTGATGCTGAGAAGAGGAAGCAAGAACTGCAATAAACCTTCCCTAAATGTATTAAATGTATGCATCAAAAGATTGTAGATCCTTTTTATGACTTTGCTTACGGATGTATGGAAATGCCATTGCTCCACTTCCATACAGTTAAAGAACAGGAGTACAATATCCCTTATGATGCCACAGAGATAATGGAATGCAGAAATTCGTTACATTGAGTATTAAATAACCCTTTTCCCATATATGTTTTAAAATACTAGCTTTCTAAATTTTAAAAACATTGTCCTTGTAGATCTTACATTTGCAGTATCAATTAGTGCAGCAGTGTCTTCTAACGAGAGCCAGACTGACATTTTAGTGTTTTTTGTTTGTGGTGTGTTTAATATATACAACGGGATGCCATTTCCATTTATATATGGTGTTGTTGAATTTAACAGAGTTTTGATGTTCATCCTTGAACTTTCAGGTACTATGAAATGTTAAACTTAAACATACTTTGGGATTTCAAATATATGTTTAAAAAAACCCAAGAAATTTCAGCTAAGATTTCAGGACCAGGCATCTCCTAGACTGTGGCAATAAGTGTGTAGAATTCTCTCACTGAAGCTAAAAGGATTTGGCATTGAGCTAAAAGGGATAAAGTTTAAATATAGAATCAAAAAGTGTATTTCTATAAAGGCCTCTCTCAAAATATTCCATCGAAGTGAACTATAAGAGAAGAATAATCTCTGTCTTGTACAAACAAAAAAAGGTACAGCAGGCACGCACAAAATGAATATAAAGGGTTTAGTATTTAAAAAAAAATTGCTTCTGTGGTAAAACACACGAGTGGTACCAGATTTTGCTAAGAAATCAGTTCGATAAATCCTGTTTATAACTTAATTTACATTATATTTTTAGAGGTAATTTCATGGTAGCAAGGTAAAGCTTTACATTCCTTGTATAAGCGTTGTACCTTGCTTGTGAAATAAGTATCCATTCCCAGTCTTTTTTTTAAATTATCACATGTTCTGTAATGGTGCTATGTGCAAAATAAGGATTTTTTTCTTTATTCCCAGATTTAAGCAGTTCTGTGTCTGAAAACAGTAATGTTAGAACTGATACATACATGAAAATTAGTTGACCTTTCCTACACAGTAAGAAATAGTAGATAGAGTATCTGCCTAGTATTGATTTGTCCTTTGCAAAGGTCATCGATGGGAGACCGTATGGATGAGTGACATCTGAGCTCTGTATCCTGTCCTCCTTAATGATACCTATGAACATGAAAACCTTGTTTCAAAACTAGAATGGTTCAGCCCTTTTGCATGCTTGTTTTGTAACGCCATTGCAAATGCTGCTTTTCCTGATCCTGCTGCTCAGCTGCCAGGGCAAGTCTGAAATACCACAGTTGGTGAAATCTAGCAAAAGGAGACAGTGCTCACTGGGGTGACTCCGTACATGGCAAATGGGAGATGCATTAGAAGATAATTATGAGTAATGGATAGGTGTTTTTGGAAGAGCTTGGTAAGAGGCAACAGAGGTGATATTTTTCTTCATGGTTCATTAAATTATTTTATATAGGCACGCAATGAAGCAATCCCAGTGTGCCCACAGTGAGCTGGCTGATATTCCAACCCTGTGCTCTGTAATACGCTGAGTGGCAACAGGGGAATGGCTTTGGTGCAGATGCTTCTTGTTTTCTCCTTGGCCACACCTAGCCTTTTATGTAACTGTGGGAACCTGTTTTTTTTTTCTTAGCACTAGAAGAAGAGAGCTAGTGGGATGGATAGTAAGCTTAAAGTGAAGATGAAGGACTCTGTTTTATAAACAGTTGTCAGTCCATTACTTCTGGTGGATTTACTCTTTGCAATACTATACAAGGTAGGAAAAGCTTCTGCACAGGGTAATGGGTGCTATTATTTTCGAATGAGTTAGGAGACTGGTTTAAGAACCAATGAAATTAGTCTGTTTTACTTTGGAACTTTGCTCCTGAACTTCCATCTCTGTTTTAATAAATTTGTTACCAATTAACTTGATGAACTAAAGCTTTAGAAAGAAATTTACTAATGCTGTCTGTTACTCTTCTGATAGTGAGCTTTATACCTTCATGGTTTGTATGAAGAGATTGCAGTAAATAAAATTTGTACAGTTATGGTCATGCTCTTTGAGAAATCTTTGTTGCAAAGAGAGCAAAATGTGCAATGCTTTATTTATTGAAAGAAATAAAGACTTTTGGTAAAATAAATTAAAACCTGAAGGTCAAGATTGCTAGTTTGAGGACACAAAGGGTGAAATGCTTCTGGGCCATTCTGAGTTTAATTTGTATTGGTGGTTAGAGAACGTTTTGCAAAGAGGTCTGAAAACGGGTGGATATGGCCTTTAATTTTTTTCCTTCTCAATTTAGAAAAAAACCTTGGGAATCTGCTTTTATAATGTGGCTGTGACAATGAAGCAATGGGGAATAAGTTTAAAAGCGATCTTGCTCTGCCATTTCTCTCTAAATAACATATAGTACAGGCTTACTTGGATTCAGGCCACCGTGTTAGTTCATGTTTTTTAAATGCACATAGCCTCACTGCCTCCTCAGCGCTTCTTTTGGCAGGGACCTGATACTTGTGTGTCCGTGGTGAAGCCTATGTGATGGCACCTGAGCTGATGAATGAGATATTCCAGTTGGAACAAAATACACTGATAAAAGTAGTGACATTTCCCCAATACAAATTCCATTTTTCCCTTCTCTTCATTTCTTTGTTTCTTTCAGGGTGTGTATAGAAGCTTTTTCCATCCCTAGGCTGTACAATACTTGTAGAAGAAATGCAGTATTCTTCCCTCTTCTGGGTTTGCAGTTGCTTCCTAAGAAGCAGTATAGTGAGACACCGATCTGTGACTTTTCTGGTAATACTTGTTGCCTTTGCTGTTTAGTGGGTGGTAACATAGTCCTGGCTAGGCTGTTTGGAACACTAGCAGTCCCTTTGCCAGCTCCAGGGGGATCTGACAACTTCATTACTGGCCTAGATGATTATTTGTATTTTAAATAAGGCTTTGGGAAGACTGGATATTTAGGACAAAAGTAATTTCTGCCATTCCCCGTGTGCACCTGTTGTGCTTGACAACTTTGTTTTGACTTCAGTGCACTTCTATTTCTCAGTTATGTAGCATTGAAGAGGTGCTCTGTTTGCTTTAAGTCAAGTTAAGAAATTTTGAATGCCTTGTTGTGTTATGCATGTTGTTCAAAATTCGGCGGGTATTTTTTATCATGTCTGATTTCTTTGAAGACTGCAGACACTTTCTGTTTCGCTCCACCATCTGAAACTTACTCAATGGTCCTCTACTGATCAGTGCACAAGTGATGAAAGTGATGATGCTGTTCACATCTTATTTTATATTTAACATCATATCCCTGGGAAAGACTAATTCATCTATGTTTTTGGAAGCACTGAGATAATTTATTACTGCACCTCTTAAAGTAGTATCTAATAATCTTTCTGTGAAGTTGGAAAACCTAGTATTGAGCTCCATTTTGAATCTTATTTATTTTGCTTGTAAAGCAGTCTGAATGCTTCATCTGTTGTTATAGTTCAGCTGTTGAAGAGACTACAGCATTCCTAAGGGCTTCCCTGATGACATCTGTGTCTCAGTGAATCTGAAATACCTGGTGTCACTTCTGCTGGAAGGCAGAGCTTTCTTGCACTCATCCTTACATTGGCTGGCTGAGCCCTATGTTGCTGCAGTTTTAACCAGCAGACTTGAATCCTTAAACAATCATCATTTGCATTATAAATCTTTTTTCCCCATCCAAAAGCATGTCTATTCTGAGTCTACTTACTGCTCTGTTTCCTCAGCTCTTTAGTACTGTTTTTGTTGCACACACTTCATGGTCCTGTCTTGATGTTTAGCACTTCAAACACTGGTATCCACTGAAATAGTTTTATTATGAAGTCCACCTAAATGAATAACTATTTGTGTTGCTGAATTTTTTTTTATCATTATAAACAGGAGCTAGCTAGTTCATGGTGTATTATTTACATTTTGAATATAAATATATTTCTAAACTACTGGTGAACTTATAACCTCTTGAATATAGCGATGTATTCAGCAACTTCCATTATTTTATCTCCAAAAGCAGGTGTGATCTGCAAGTAGTGGTTTGAGTGATTTTATTATATTTTTTTTTTCTCTCAGTTGTGATGTAGCCTGAGAATTATCTTCTGTCCCTGGTACATCAACTATAACTGCAGCTGCTTTCTCATCTCTAATAATGCCGTTGGCTTTTATGTGCTGCTCCACAGTATCTATAGCTTAGATAGTCTTCTTACAAACAGAGCAAACACGTTTGCTTTGCCAAACAATAGCACATAACTTTAGCTCTCTCTGTCTCTAAAGAGCCAGTTATTTACAGCACCCATGCTAGATGCTGTAGTCCTAACACTGGTTTGTTGGGGTTTTTTTTTCCCTGTTTTGCTGCTCTCTGCAACCTACTCTCTTGCTGAAGCTCAGTTAATATCCCACATTTGTTAGTGGTTGTTGCCTGTTTTTTCTACCCTCAGCACTGAGAACCCACCTGGCCACAGGCAGATCCCAGCTAGTTGTGTTCATTAGGTATATAATGGCTTGTTGTCAAGGACATTGCTGCTCTGCTGAAAATTTGACCATTTCTGTGGCAAAAAGTAGGGCAGCTGCACAGCTTCCAGGCTGCCCAGGTGATGTGTTAAACACCAGACAGAGTGGAACTAGTGGGAGCGTTGCTATTGATGATCTTTCTGCACTGGGAGGGCTAGAAGACTCCCTCTTCAACTGGCTCATAGGAAGCCAGTATCCTTTTGTTTTTGCACCAAAATTTTCTGTTACCTATAGGCTTTTGTGATCTTTTCTACCATTAAGTCTTTCTGATGCATTTATGTAGAGACCTGTCCCTTTCTCTTGTTTTTGTAGGTTGAAAGCTATTCTGGATTCTACTTCCAAGGTGTATTCTTCATCCCCCACCCCAATCTCATTGACCTTGTCTCTGGTCTTGTTCTGGATTGCCACCATTTTTCTGAAGTGTGTAGCCAAAATAGAATGGGGTCATTTAAATAAGTCCTACAGTATTGCAATCCTTGGTATGGTAACTGAGACAGAATAAAAGATTCTTTAAATGGTGATGTGACCTGGTCAAATGTTCTGGGTGCTAGGAGATGACAAAAAGTATGGTAAAGATAAGGAAATGGCAGGGGCATTTCAAATGGACAGAGGAAACCTGCAGGCACAATGGATTTCCATGATGAAAGAAAGAACATCTTTGTGGGGATTCTTCCAGAATGTGTTAAATTTGGTGGAAGATTATTTTCCCTGTTTGTTTTCATTCTGAAATTTCATAGTTGGCTGAAAGGGATAATGTTGTGCATAATCTGGTTGATACTGATATGAATGGAGCAAAAATGAAAGAAAACGATGAGATTTTGTACAGATAGGTATTGTGTAGGAAAACATATTGATTTGAAGGAGATAATATTATTTGATTAACTAAATCACTTTGAGCATCTAGTTCTTTGAAGCTAAAAACACTAGCTTTCATTCTTAGTTTGAAAATAGGCAGCAAATAAGCACCTAAAACTCAGATAGACCTTCATAGTATATACTGGCAATATTAATGAGTTCCTTCTAACTTTCTGTATTCTTCCTTTTGTTTCTCTGCTTATTCCATTGATTCAAGTTTCTCACTTGCTTTAACCATTCTGTTTCTGGTATGAAGGTTTTAAGCAAGCAGTGTCCTTGAAATTAAAGGATACCTTTAAGAAGCAGCGTGAGCCATGGTAAGATACAGGAATATGAAAGACAAATTAAGCAAGACTTTGAACAGAACTGTCCTTTATATTAAGGTTAATAATGTCTAGTGAATCCAGGTTTAATTTGCTAGATTTTATTAGTATATTTGGTATGTGTCAAGGCAGAAGAAAACTACATCATTAGTATGATGCCTGCTCACTGAAGTGCCAGCTCAGTACCATGTTGCTAATACTGTAAAATTTATTACAAGGTTTTGGATGGTTAGACTGTTTAGAGGAGTAAGAAGTGTATGCTTTGGATTTTATGAAGACTCGCTTGGCTTGTAATGAATCCAGTGTTCACAGTCTATAGTGTTCAAAAGAGCTTTTTAACACTCAGGCTTTTCTGAGCCATCCTCTTACCGCTTCTTTTGATTTGTCTTTCTTTACCTTTTCAAAGGTGTTCCGTGTTTCACTACATTTTTTTTGTACAATACCTGTCATGCAATAAAGGAGGTTTTGGAGATATGAATCACTTATTTGGAAAATCTGTCAGTGTTCACAGACCAGATTTTCCTGACTTGTGAGTAAACTATATATGAAAACAGTCTTGTCTTACAGGAAGGAAAAAGCAAAAACCATACACACAAAAAAAGACCAAAGATGATGAACAGTAAACTAAAACTGACCTCCAGAATATAATGCTGAGGCTTTTGTGCTAACAAGGGAAGCACTCTGCTGCAGAGGTCCGAGGCAGAATGCTAGTTACTTTTGCCCTGCTAAGAAAAATTTCACTGACTTGTTGGTTCCAAAATCCTAGTGCCAAAATCCTGTGTGGTGTCCCACTTTTAGGTGCCATCTTTTAGGAGGCTGCCTCTCTGGTGAGCCTGCTGTGAAACCTCCAGTTGACTCACTGGTGGTGCCAAGCTCCTTGCAACAGGAGAATGAGATCTGCCTGCCAGTAAGAGCTTGTCTGAAGATGTTTCCAATCTTGCTGTAAATTCATAAAAGCTGAAGGTTGTTTTATTTCACACTGATCTGTCTTCCTGTGGAAAGTGAAAACTAGAATCCAAAATGTTCTGTTAGACAAGAGCTGCTCTGCTAGCCCTTTCAGCAGGGGCTGAAAAGCCTTTAGTCCCACATCAATGTGCTCCAAACCCTGAAGTCCTCTTGTATAAGCTTACTGGAAAGTACCTGTTTGGCCTTCCAAGTACTGAACAGTGGGCCACATAAAGCTTAAGATTTTTATTTATACAAAAATGCTTAATGCGCACTCTATTCATATCTTATACAGAGTATAATACGTGTTTTTTAGTAGCATACTTGGGAAGTGTTTCCTCCCGTGCAAGAAGTATTTATGGATCACTTGATCAATCAACTTTTGATCACTTGATTTTTGTCTGCAATCATGTAATGACACATTTACAATAACTGTTATTACAGCCTGCCTTTTTAGCTTTTTGGGTATTACCATGCTTTCAAACTGGAATAAGAAGCTCTGAAGTTTTGTGACTGAGACAGTGTATGAAGGCAGTGACCAGGTGTATTGCAATTGCATGGTAAGGTTTTGGTAGCGGTGGGGCTACAGGCATGGCTTCTCTGAGAAGCTGCCAGAAGGTTCCCCTATGTTTGATAGAGCCAATGCCAGCCGGCTACAAGATGGGCCAGCAGCTGGCCAAGGCTGAGCCCATCAGTGATGGTGGCAGCACCTCTGTGATAATATATTTAAGAAGGGGAAAAAAAAACCTGCTGCAAAAACAGCAGCGGAGAAAGGAGTGAGATATGAGAGAAACAACTCTGCAGACACCAAGGTCAGTGCAGAAGGAGGTGCTCTGGGCACCAGAGCAGAGGTTCCCCTGCAGCCTGTGGTGCAGCCCATGGCGAGGCCGCTGTGCCCTGCAGCCGTGGCGGCTAGTGAAGGAGCAGAGATACACCTGCAGCCTGGGGAGGACCCTACGCCGGAGCAGGTGGGTGCCCAAAGGAGGCCATGACCCTGTGGGAATCTTATGCTGGAGCAGGCTTCTTGCAGGACCTGTGGCCCCGTGGAGAGAGGAGCCCAGGCTGGAGTAGGTTTGCTGGTGGGACTTGTGACCCCGTGGGGGACCCACACTGGAGCAGTCTGTGCCTGAAGGTCTGCACCCTGTGGAAAGGACGCACACTGGAGCAGTTTATGAAGAACTGCAGCCCGTGGGAAGAGCCCACACTGGAGAAATTCATGGAGGACTGTCTCCCGTGGGAGGGACCCCACGCTGGAGCAGGGGAAGAGTGTGAGGAGTTCTCCCACCTGAGGAAGAAGGAGCAGCAGAGACAATGTGTGATGAACTGACCACAACCCCCGTTCCTCATCCCCCTGTGCCACTGGAAGTAGAAAAAATGAGGAGTAAAGTAAAGCCTAGGAAGAAGGGAGAGGTGAGGGAAAGGTGTTTTTAAGATTTGGTTTTACTTCTCATTATGCTAATCTGATTTGCTTAGTAATAAATTAATTTTTCCCCAAGTTGAGTCTGTTTTGCCCATGCTGGTAATTGGTGAATGATCTCTCCCTGTCCTTATCTTCACTCATGAGCCTTTTGTTACATTTTCTCTCCCCTGTCCAACTGAGGAGAAGGAGTGATAGAGTGGCTCTGGTGGGCAGCTGGTGTCCAGCTGGGGTCAACCCACCACACTGAGCCTGGATTAAAACAAACCTCCTAACTTTACTTGGTTGTGTTCCTCCTATGTAAATAGTGTGCTACAAGCAGATAATTTCTGTATTATTGTCCATGTCCAAATTTAAAATCAAGGATGCATAATGTAGCTCACAGTAGCAAGTCAAATACAAAACACTTCATCTGAAAAAGTGTAGAATATTCACATACTGCTCCAAATTTATCTGACCGTGTTTGCCTATTTAAACATCCAAATGGGATGGCATCGCTATAGCAAATAGTACTGGCATTTAGCATTTGTAATGAACTTCAGAATGAGTTTGATGAAGTACGCTTTTAGTATAAATTGGAGTTAAGCTGCACTGCCAAAATGTCATATTATAGGTGGTATTCTTAGCAATGAAGTGCAAAGGAAATTGTGCCTGCTTTTAATTAAATAAGCACACACTTCACTGAGTTTTGGAAATTTAATTCTCTTAATCTGAAGTCTCAGGCCCTGAACAGTTATTGTAATTTGAAAGATAGTGCTGATATGTTTCGAGGCTGTTTGTACTTAACAAAATACTCATGCTGTTTTCTTTTGTAAATATGGGGCCCTTTTGATTTCTTCAGGTGTTTTTTTTTTTTATTGTGTGAAAAAGAGCTAAGATAACCTTCCTGGTTGTGGCCCATGATAGGCAGAGCTGTAAGCGCAAGTACCGATGAAAGGGCTAAAGCACTTGGATTCTGGTGTTTCTGCTGAGGGGCTGTTGGTTGTGGTTGCCCCATGTGGACAGTGCAGTGCAATATGTTGCTGTATGTGAGGAAGGCTCAGAGCCATCACAGGCCTTCCAGAGTGGGAAGGGACTGACCATAAATTCTTGCTGAGAGGGTGCCTTGCTGTTTTTGAACTGCATGGCCTTGATAAGAGGCTGGAAAGTCAGGTGGCTGAAGATGTTCCTATGGACAGGTTGTAAGGCTTGGAGGAGAGAGGGTCCCCTGACAAAGAGTCTTCTACTAAATGTAGTAAATTTACACATGCCAGTGCTAATTACTTCATTCTCAGTGTTATGAAGAGATCTGCACAGCTGACTGAATAGGGGGAAAAAAGGAAAAATAGCTGTCAACATTGATGTGATACTGTGCTTTGATTTATGTGCCTTTTGAGAGAAATTATTATATGCTTCATTCTTTTCCACTCTTTCTAATTTCATTATCATATGATTCAAGTTACCACAAACTAAACCAAAGATAGATATAAAGTCATTTAAGAATGAGAAATACAATTTTATTTGACCAGGGTACATGATATGAAGTAAGGTCTGGTTAATTATCTACTATGTAAAAAGCGTGGCTGTTTCTTGAGTTTGGTGTAGTCAAATTTAAGGGTTTTGATGGTGAGTTTTGCATACAAAGACCTGCATTCAAACCATTTCAGAATCATATATAAAAGGTGGCAATCTTTTTGGAAATGTTTGTATGTGGCTTCTATGTTTTGGAGTCATCTCAGTTTTATTTTCACAGCCTGAAGTATTTTTTGACCTCCATTATAAGTAATTTAAAAAACAGTAGGTATAACATTTTCTATGTCACTTGCTTGACTTTCGTTTTCAAGTCTAATTGAGGTTTACTTGCAATGAATTTGAGCTCTCAAATCACTTAAGCCATTACTATAGCAGAAACACTCTGCCTTTAGGGTATACTTGTTTTTCTACATTAGCAGAATTGTGTTTTGTACCTGGACAGTGAAATTCCCCATATCAAACTCAGACAAGAGAATTTTGCTGACGTGGCTGTATTTTTTTGTTATCATATACCTGACCAATCTAGTAGCTATGGCAGTAGAATTAGGTAAATATGAAATTAGGCATTTGGGGAAACTATATCCAACATAACTTTTCAAGAAATCAGAGTTATAGTGTGCAATTAACAGCTTAATGGACCTTTACCTCTTCTAGCAGCTCATTTTAAATGAGACAGATTGCTTGGCAATGTTTAATAAAAAGTTTGATTACATACAGTGTGTAAAATGAAGACTTTTAAATTAAGCATATTCAGAAGTAATTTATCTCAAGCACACATGGGTCACTAGAAAAAGAGAGCATGTGTGAACTTGATAACTTAGAGTATAATGACTGAGATGCAGAGCATATTGTAAGTCATTTAAATTTTGTGAATCACAGGTCTGTGGGAAGGTTCAATCACAGCAAAATATAAATGTTGCTAAACTTGTTTTTACAACCACAGTGAAAAAAGATCGCCCTGGTGATTTATTCTGCATAGCATGCAGATTAGTGCCACTTTCTAGAAGGAAAAGAAAAACCAGCAAAATGCTGTTTGATGAACTGAAGCCAGCAGACTTCATTTGGATGTGGCAAAGTGTTTAAAGACAGCTTTTAAGGGAGCTGTGAGATGAGTTTTGACATGAATCATGTCGTGTGCTACTGCTCTCTCCCATGGCCTCCTTCCATGCCTCTCCCAGAGATTCAGCCTTGGTACCAGAACCAGCAGACTGGAGTAATTTTAAGTCCAGATGCTGGCTGTGGTGCTGAAGCAGTGGAGACACACACATACGCTCACTGCCAGCTGTGGCAAAAATCGGTAGTGTTTGGCAGGCAGCAGGGCAGGCAAATGGAGATGGTCAAATCCACTGCTGCCAGACTCACAGCAGCTCATAGTAATGGCTGTAGTGTGCGGCATGCCTATGGTCTCTGCTAGGATGGTGTTGTGTCTTTGAAAATGGGTATGTAAGGTGGCAAGTGACTCGCCTGGAACATGCCCTTCTGCCAGTGCTCTGAGTGGATGCTCAAATTGCTTGAGACTTGCACTGACTTGTAGATCTGGTGCTGGAAAGTCCAGGATCCTGGGTATCACTTGGTAGAGAACAGCTTTCAGAAGGTTTTACGTTTGGGCACACAGTTCTCACCTGTCTTGTACATTATTCCCACTGTTAATGGTGTCAGGGCACTTGTAGGGAGTGGTTTTCAGCTGTATGTAACATTTATGCTTTTGGGTCTAGCAGAAGTGTGTTGCGCAGGAATCACAGAATCATTAGGGTTGGAAAAGACCTCAAGGATCATCGGGTCCAACCCAACACCACCTAACTCACAGAATCACAGAATGTTAGAGATTGGAAGGGACCTCGAAAGATCATCTAGTCCAATCCCCCTGCCAGAGCAGAAACACCTTAATCAGATCACCCAGGAACACATCCAGGCGGGCTTTGAATGTCTCCAGAGAAGGAGACTCCACAACCTCTCTGGGCAGCCTGTTCCAGTGCTCTGTCACCCTCACTGTAAAGAAGTTTTTTCTCATATTCAAGTGGAACCTCCTATGTTCCAGCTTGAACCCATTGCCCCTTGTCCTATCACTGGATGTCACAGA
>WKFP01014787.1:613402-627308 GCA_011057875.1 Pterocles orientalis | reverse complement strand
GCCCAAAACTGAACACAGGATTCAAGGTGCGGCCTCACCAGTGCCGAGTACAGGGGCACAATCACTTCCCTAGTCCTGCTGGCCACACTATTGCTGATGCAGGCCAGGATGCCGTTGGCCTTCTTGTCCACCTGGGCACACTGCTGGCTCATGTTCAGCCGGCTGTCGACCAGCACCCCGAGGTCCCTCTCTGCTGGGCAGCTTTCCAGCCACTCTCCCCCAAGCCTGTAGCATTGCAGGGGGTTGTTGTGACCAAAGTGCAGGACCTGGCCCTTGGCTTTATTGGACCTCATACAATTGGCCTCAGCCCATCAGTCCAGCCTGTCCAGATCCCTCTGCAAAGCCTCCCTACCCTCAAGGAGATCAACACACCCGCTCAGTTTGGTATCATCAGCAAACTTACTGAGGGAGCACTCAATCCCCTCATCCAGGTCATTGATAAAGATGTTAAACAGGACAGGCCCAAAACCCATCCCTGGGGAACACCACTGGTGACCGGCCACCACCTGGACTTAACTCCGTTCACCACGACTCTCTGGGCTCGGCCATCCAGCCATCTCCTTTTTTCCCTGAGTTCTAGGAAAAGCTCTTTGTTTAGCCAGGCTGGTCGTCTTTTCTGCCACTTTGTCTTTCTACAGATGGGGACAGCCTGTTCCTGTGCTTTTAAAACCACCCTCTTGAGGAATGTCCAGCCTTCCTGAGACCCCTTGCCCTTCAGGACAGTCTCCCAAGGGACTCTCCCAACCAGTGTCCTAAACAGCCTGAAATCTGCCCTTTGGAAGTCCATGTTAGTGGTTTTACTGGCACCTCTCCTTACTTCACCAAGGATCAAGAACTCTGTCATTTCATGGTCACTAAGCTCAAGATGTCCTCCAGCCACCGCATCTCCCACCAGTCCTTCTGTGTTTGTGAACAGCAGGTTAAGTGAGGCACCTCCCCTGGTAGGCTCGCTTACCAGCTGTGTCAGGAAGTTATCTTCCACACACTCCAAGAATCTCCTAGACTGTTTCCTTTCCGCTGTGTTGTATTTCCGACAGGTGGTCTGGCAAGTTGAAGTCTCCCGCAAGAACAAGTGGGAGCGATCACAAGACTTCTGGCAGCTGCTTATAGAATGCCTCATCTGCTTCCTCCTGCTGGGAGGGTGGCCTATAACACCCTCCCAGCAGGATATCAGCCTTGTTAGCCCTTCCCCTCATTCTTACCCATAAGCATTCGAACTTATCATCACAATCCTCAATTTCTATACAATCAAAACACTCCCTAACGTATAGAGCCACCCCACCTCCTCTCCTTCCTTGCCTGTCCCTTCTGAAGAGCTTGTAGCCATCCATTGCAGCACTCCAGCTATGAGACTCGTCCCACCATGTTTCTGTGATGGCCACTAGGTCACAGCTGTTCTGCTGCACAATGGCCTCCAGCTCCTCGTGCTTGTTGCTCGTACTGCGTGCGTTAGTGTAGATGCACTTGAGCTGAACAGTCGAATCCACTCCTACCCTCATTGTGCCACCCCTGGGCTTGTCTGTAATGGGCCTGGTAATTCCCCCTTCCCCCTTCGAGCCTAGTTTAAAGCCCTCTCGATGAGCCCTGCCAGCTTACGAGCGAGAATCCTTACCCCCTGTGAGACAGGTGAACTCCATCTGTCACTGGCAGGCCTGGTGCCACATAAGCCTCCCTATGATCAAAAAAACCAAAATTGCACCTCTGGCACCAGCCTCTGAGCCAGGTGTTGATCAGGTGTGTTCTCCTGATCCTCTCAGTATTCATCCCTGACACTGTGGGGATTGAGGAGAACACGACCTGTGCTCCTGATCCTCTAATCGATCGCCCCAGTGCCCTGAAGTCCCTTTTAATTGCTTTCCTACTTCTCTCCACAACCTCATCGCTTCCAGCCTGCATGACCAACAGTGGGCAGTGATCAGAGGCTGCACCAGACCAGGGAGCTTCCTGGTGACATCTCTGACCCGGGCCCCAGGGAGGCAGCAGACTTCCCTGTGTAAAGGGTCTGGTCGACATATTGGTCCCTCTGTTCCCCTCCAGAGGGAATCACCTATGACAATTACCCTCCTTTTTTTCTTAACTGAGGCAGTCGCATTGCATGGGGCTGACTGCTTCAGCTTAGGTGACCCCCTGCATGGACCTTCATCTTTCTCCTTATTTTCCTGGCCCTCTAGTTCCAGTGCCCCATATCTACTGCGTGAAGGCAACTGGGAGGGTGAGGAAGGTTGGGAGGGGATTCGCCTGCTCCCCTGGGCTGGGACCTGTTTCCATTCTCCCCCTTCTCTTAGGTCCCTTCCTTCGCCCTGCTGGCCAGAGGGGAGGGGATCCTCTGCTTCCTGTGGAGCCTCTGTCTCCTGCCTTTGCCTCAGGGATGGTAGGGTGCAGCTCCACCAATAGTATTCATAGTTTGATAAGCACAATGTGTTACATGGTAACGGTTTTATATTTACTTGTTTATGTAGGTAATTTTAAATGGAGACTGTCACCATTGTACTAGGTGCTTTGCAGAAAAATTAAAAACATAAATTACATAAGCTACCTCCAGTGGGTACGGTAAAGAAGGGCTGCTGATAAAAATGACCACATAGCTGAGTTATCTCAAATAAAACTTAAGACAGAGAAAGGGATGCAAGTCAGGAGAGAAGAACTAGTGTGAAATGCAAAATTAAATAGTGAGTCTGTGTACCTGTTCTAGGTCCCTGCAGCAGTTTGTACAAGGCCAAAATAATTAATGAACTGGAAAGAGTGTTCTAGTAAGTTTAATCATGTATTTTCTAAATTTCTTGAATAAATGTTTCTTCCATTTTTCTTAAGCAGTCTGCTTTAGGTATTTCCTCACAGGTTTATCTGCTGATTTAATAACAACACAAAGGTATTACTATGTTTTCCTTCTGCTGCTGCAGGGAGGTGATGTGGCTACAGGAAAGAGCTTTGCAAGGCAGAGCAGCATTGAATACAGAACCCTATTTTTGTGTTCTGTTATACCTCTATTGTCCCTATGATGTTGCTAGAAGGCTGGTAGTGTGAAGTGAAAAAAAAACCCAAATCCAATCTGTAGATGCACTGAGAGAGAAAACTCTTTGGTCTTTACATATGCAGTTGTCTGTTTCTGTGGAGAAGACTGAGATGAGAGGCTCTAAAATGATCTTGAAACCCCAGGGCCAGCTGCCCTGATTTTATTTTTATTGGTCACATTTTTCCCCACTACCCTAGCCCACCCTTTAAACCTGAGTTTTAGAAGAAAATCTTGTTGAGAAGTTTCTTAGCCATTTTCACAGCTTTTTGCTGCTGAGCTTCACTTTTTAGGACCTTTTGACATTCTTTTCTCTCCTCTTGCTTCATTACATGGAACAAAACTGATCTCATTTTATTATTGCCCAGGGAAGTGTTATACTTTAAGGGGAAAAGACATACTGACATTCGTCACCATTTTCGGTGATCTTAATTTTTTTCCTGTTTTCTATCTAAAGTGTTATTTTCTCACTTTGTAGGCTGCATTAGTTTTACCTGAATGTTCTAACTCCTCAGCCTCTCTTCAGCGATTTCACTGTCAGCTGCATCATTTCAAGACATATTTCCCATTTAAAACCAACTATATGAGCTCGTTTATGTCCTGATATTGCCTATGTAAAATAGATCTTCAAATCAGCTCCACTGCTTCTGAAAAGTTGCTAGAAAATCAACAGCCCTTAGCGCCAGGTGCCTGCCTTGAAAAATTTGAAGTGCTGTGGACATCAGAATTGTATAATGGCAGCACCTTTGAAAAATACTCTGTGATGAATAAACTGCTAACCAAATAATAATGAAACAACCCAAACCTCAGGATAGAATATTAGATTCTTGCTTCTCTGCCTCTGTGGGATTCTGGTCCTGTGGCTGGGCCTGTATCTTGTGTCTGTGCAAAGAGACTTGGTTCTGTCTTGTTAACCAGAGGAAGACTCCTTACACTGACTGTGAAATTAAAACTGTGAGATTGTGGGTGTTAAAGCCCACAGCTGTGACTTCTGCTCCCAAGAGGAAACCTGACATGGTAGCTGGAAATACTGGAAGTCTTGCGGTGTCTCTGTTTTCATTTTTGAAAGCTTCTGGATTGACAGTGCTAGTGGAGGGTACTGTAGGCTTCTTAGTAGGCTGGAATGGGCGTTTTGCTTGACAGCCTGGTGCCCATGGGTGGCTTGGCTCCTTGCAGATGGCGTGCTTCCTAGCAGCAGCCTGCCCGGCTTTTTCCCCACTGGAGGTACTCATTTGAGTCTATTCCAATGGCAGCTGATAAACACAGCATCTGCTTTTCCCCTGTACCAGAGGTCTCTGAGACCTCTTCCCATCAGTCACACTTATTTGAAATTTGACAGCATCTTCAGGAGGAGCGTGAGGTAGAGATGTACCAGAGGTTGTGTCATGGCATGAAGTTACTCCCCATCCCTCCCAAGAGGCTCAAATTATCATTGGGGTTTGGCTTTTTGGTTCTCTGTGAGTTTTTACTGTGACAATTTGATTGTAAAAACAGGACAAAGAAAATGCACCAACAACAGAGAGTTGAGGTTGGATAATCAGATGGAAGAGAATGCCTGAAGTAGAAAAATACAAAAGTAGATCCTATGTGTACCTGTTTAGTGGAGGTCCCAAAAATATTTTCCTTAGCAGTCTTTTCTGCCTGATTTGGGCCAAGGGTTTAAAACTTCTTTTTTTTTTTTTTCCCCAAGGATGCCACTAACCATTGGTCAAGAGAGTTGGTCCCTATATATATATCCCTTTGATAACTCAACATGTTTAGTTGTCAGACTGTTTTTTTGTTTATGTAAAAAAACCTGTAGTTTGGACACGCTGTAAGAGGCAGGGTGGGCTATCATTTAACTTTTGCACTGAAATCTGTGCAGGTGTTATGCAAAGGTTTGTCTCACAAACTATGTGGGGATGCATTGCCGGTACCAAATATATACTAACATCCTTTTCTTCTGGTCTCCTTATCTTTCTAAGCTCCGTGAACCAAGAAGGGGTTTCTTTTTGCAGGAGAGCTGAAGCATGAGAGGTATCATGAATTATAATAATTAATAATGCTATTTAAATAAAAATGGCTTTTCATTACCATACCTAAGAAAGAAAGCAACACCACATGACAAATGAATGTGCAATTGTATGCATTATCCGAAAATACTTTAACTTCCTTGTTCCTGTACCATATTTGAGTTCATTTGAGAAAGGAAGAATACAGGGAATATTTAACCTTGTGGAGCAGTGCTGGAGTGTTAATAATACCTGGAAATTTGCTGCTATCTGAAGCATGCTGAAGTCAGTTCTTTTTAGAAGGTTTTCTGAGAGCCACAGGGTATGGAGAATCTCTAGTTTTCAAAGAGGATTTTGCAGTGTAACAGGAAGACAATTTATTAAAAGCAAGGTTGTGCTTCTTTTCTCTGCTTACGGAGTTCAAAGATAAGGGATTGGAAGAATCCTGTAGATTTTCTGAAAGCTGTTGCTAATTCAATACCGAATCTCATACAATTTTTGGCATTGTTAGGGTTTGTGTTTCAGTGGCAGAAACTTTTTAAAAATCACTATTGCCAAAATTTATGCCGTGCTGTAATCATCATTAAATTAACATATGGTAGAGGATGGACAGTTTTTGATTCAAATAGTTTAGCATTCCCTTCACACTCAATGTTTTAAGGTAGACAGAGACAGAAGCAAAGAGATCCTGTTTTTTCCCTTAGTTTGCAGACAGGCAACTGTGGTACAGGAAAGTAGAATGACTTGCTCAAGATCACTCAAGAAATTAATGTATGAGGTTGATCCACAGATCTACAAGTCTCACTCAGCAGCTGAATCTCCAGGCAGTGTTTTGTCTTGTACAGAGTGTGTATATACACAAAAGTAATTCTCCTTGATCAAACCCACAGTCGATATACAATAATAACTGCACTATTTCTGTCTCCCCACCTCTGTTGAATTTCTGGTATTGAATTGTTATTGCTGGAGAAGCCTTCTATCAAACAAGAGAGATGGGGTCTTCCTCATCCCCACTTCGTTGTAGTTACATGCCATCCTTCCTGTCCCAGTCCTGTAGCCTATCCGTGTTTTCTCTGAGCTGCTGATTAGCACTTGGGCTGCAGCAGGAGGAGAAATCTGGTGGTTTTGGCACTGTCTTCCTAAATCTGGGTTGTGTCTTTCCCAGCTGTTTAGATACCCTTGCTTTATATATAAGTCTGTGTGTGTGGATGTGTCTCTATAACTATATATAGGTATGCACAGAAATTGCCAGGGAAATCCTACAGTGTTGTTACATATTTGTTGCTTCTGATCAATAATAATTCCAAGTGATTTTATTACCAAATAGTTGTGCTGACTAACTGAAATTCTAAAATCACACTGTATTCATATCACTTAAAAATATAAAACATTACAGTGAAAATTTGTATCTTCCGGCCATGTCCTCCTAAGGGAGAAAGAATCGCTAAGCAAGTAAAGCCAGGGTTCCCCCTTCTTCTGGGTTTTGGGGTAACCAAACAACCTGGCCCTGATTTCACTTCTTCCTCTAAATCTTGAACGATTTAAAAACTGAAGAGAAACAGTGTTTAGAGAATTTGAAATTATTTGACTTTGACCATTTTTTGTTGTCTGAAAAGTGAACCAGAAGATCATAATTTGTCATTCGTGAAAGTCAAAGCATTCCCCACCGTCTCAGACAGAACTTCACCTTTAGTTCGATGGCTAAATGGAAATAAACCTTTGTGAACTTCCTTACTTCTTTTGTACGAAGAGCTAGCAGAATCCCACCATTATTTGTTGATTTTCTGAGTGTCTTTGTGAGTTCCCACTGTACAAGTATGTGCTTATCTGCCATCACCTACCTGAAATGTGAAAGAAATTAATATAAAAACATTTGCTTTTTTTTCCTGTCAGAATATTAAAAAATCATATTCATTTAATACAATGAAATGCTAGTGGGGTTGTGGAAATTGAATTAATTTTTGTCAAATTCTGATGTTGGGTTATTAATTATTTTTGTATGAAAATCTGATAGAATTGGATATAAACTGCTAAAAACCTGTTAATTAAACTGGTCACATTGTTTTTGACACTATTGATGTATAAAGCCGTCAGTTCAGTTAGCTAATTTTAACTGTCTCAAGTTGAGATTGGTATCTAAGGTAGGTAGATTTAATCACTTTTTAGGGGTGACCAGTGTAGGTTTAGATGTTTAAGTTAGGTGAAATAAATCAAGTCCCAGAATTTAAAAAAAGATTAGTTACTGTATGTATTTCTGATGGTGTAATTGTATTTATTGGAGAATATAAACGTTTTATTAAATGCCTGATCCAGAATGTGGTAACTGTTTAATTATGTAGAGCTTCAGTGCAAAAGCAGGATGGTGGGGAGAAAAATGATGATAAGAAAGGATTGTGGGTTTTTTTCAATGACAGACAGAGGTGACTGAGCCAAGATTATTATTGGCAGCTGTTACTACTGCTGTTATTCTAACTGTGGCAAAAATACTCATATTGCCATATTGCAGAAACCTGAGTAGAGCAGTGACTTATGTGAAACTGTCTACATGTGAGAAAAGTGGGAAAATATCATGGAGTCTTCAGGGCGAAGCCTGGTTGTGTTTGTGGGAAGCAGTTATCCCAAGCACCGTTACTGCTAGTTGAGGATCAAAGACAATGATTCATTGCAGTCAGTGAATACTGTACGGAGTTGGTAGGTTTATGGTCAGTGTTTTTTCATGGGGAAGGAGAAGGATAAAACAGTGCTGTTCCTTGCCACTGGATTTCTTTTTCTTCCAACCATGGGCAGTAAGTTTCCCATAATAAGTATAGTATGGTCAGTATCAACAGCTATGGTGCGTGTGGTGGGAGACAATATGTAGTGCACAGTCTGTCCTTCATAAATTACAACCGTGGCACATTATTTACTTTGGGGTCCAACCTTAAGAAAGGAATAGATTTTGCTCACAAAAAAGCAGGCATGACAAGGAAGGTGTAAAACTAAGGTTTTGTTCCCCTTCGGTAACCTACTTTAAGCTTACTTTTGCAGAGGCTGTGAAATAACAGATTATTAAGAGACAACGCAATTCTCAGTGCAGAGCTGATGTTTTAAGTAGCTAGGTAGGAATATATGGCATTACCATCCATCTCTGCTGAATAAGTGAAAATGAGAAGAGCTCTTATCTGCAGAAGCCTGTACGTTGTTTTTGTTTGTGCTTTAGCACCTTTAGGGGGGAACAAGTGGTGACAGCAGCGTATCTGTGTGTTTCACAGCCTGTTATTTAGCTTTTTTTTTTTGAATTTACAGATTTTGGAACAACTCCAAGTCATTGGGGAAACAAAACTATTTATTGAGTGCATATTGTTAAAAACTTGTAAAACAATCAGGTACATCGTTATTTTTGTACACAGTTCAGTATAGCTGTGAAATTTTCCCACATGTTAGAATTGTGGAGAGAGTTTACGATACATTTACATCTTCTTCTCTTTAGAGAACATGCAGGCAGTTTTTTAGTGGTGGTGTAAGATGAAGTTTAAGGGCTGTTGTTTTGCAGTTACCCATAGCTGTACAAGCCATGAAATGGTAAAACTTTTGTCCTAGCTCTCAGCTGTGTAAGCTGGACTTCAGTGTTAAAAATTAAACCAAGAGGCCTGCCTGCTTACTTGTTATTTTCATGAATGCCTTCTTCATTGCAACTCGAGCAAGCAGGTATGACAAAGAGGAAAGACAACCTCACCTGTACTGGGGCTCCCAACATGGTTCTTAGGGCTACAGCTCAGCCAGTGTTAATAAAACAGGGAAAGATTCAGCTGAATCTTTTGTTTGCACAGGACAGTAGTCTTGTCAGAAACAAAGAAAGATATATGTAATTATCTAATTTTTCTCTATGTGCTTGGGTCTGTTTAAAAGGGAGGGGGTATATTTTATTTTCTGAGAAGTCTGGGAAGGAAATTTATAGAGGGAATATATTTCACACCTAAGAAAACTTATTAAAGGAAAATATTTAGGCAAGTGAGTGTGAAGGAGCCCCAGCTGCAGTGGTGAAATGTAGAATAGGAAATGTTGCAAGGAATTGCACCCTTGTCCAGTGTTCTGCCTAATTAGCATTAGGCATGTTTGTTCATGTAAATACAAGCTCCCCTTGTGTATACTTTGCTGTTCACACTCAGAGTTAAACTCAACCATGGGACAGCTACTAATGTTCCAGCTGCATTGTTAGTACATTTAATATATCTTAAAACATTGTAAAGCAGGAATGTACTTCAGTGAATAAGTACTGGAGAGTGAGGGGAATATACTGGTTGTAGTCTAATTAGCATACTTGTATCTGAGGTGTTGTCCTGATGGTAAAATGTGGTAGTAGCAGAGTGTAGTCCAGCAGTATTGATGGTGATCCACAAGCTAGACTACTCAAACTCCAGGTTCAGGGTATGTCTGAAGTTAAGACATGAACCAGAAATGTGATACTGTGGATAATTTACTCAACACAGCAGTGCAAATGAAATTCAACATATTTTAATTTAGCAAGTATACACTTCATGGAGTTGCTGAAATTTAAATCTGTTAGGTTAAATTCTCAAAACCTGAATAACTATTGTGCTGCATGATTAAAAATACTGCCTTTTATATTCTTAAGTGAGATTTCTATATTGAAGCAGTGTTGCTTTTTGTAGCTTGCTAGGTCAAGCATTGGAGTACTCAATTTCTTCAGACCTTTTTGAGATTTTTATGTTACATTGTCCCTTAAATGTATCATAAGGTACTCTGTTGGTTACTATTGTTATTGATAATATATCTTAAAAGTTAGTGGTTTGGAGATCTCCATGTATGTAACCTTGTAATATTCCAGGTATTACAAATCTTCTGTGAGGTGTTGATTAGGAAGGTTAAAACATTAGTTACATTAGAAGTTAGAGAACTAATAATAGATTCGGAGGTTGCAAGAAATAGAGTTCTTCCTAATACACCAAATCATGTGATGCTAGGTGTCTGTTTCAGCTTCTTAGAACTTGTTTCTCTCCATGTAAAATGGGAAGCTAATATCTCACTGAGTTACAGAGGTGTTCTGAGGCTTGATAAGAGGATACTTTTTATCATTTTAAGATACTTGAGTGGAAAATAATATATTGGAACAAATTTTTTTAGGAAAAAAAAAAAAAGCCAAGATTTAAATTTGGAAATATGTGCAGCCCAACTTTATAATGATCAGTGTTATAGAAGGAGTGTATCTTTTGTCGTTGGACAGTTCAAGACCAAGGTTACAGATTGACATTTTCTTACAGTTAGTATTTCATGCTTATACAAGCAGCAAACACTCCTTTTGATGGTTTGCTGCAAAATAAATGCTGCTAAAATGCTGTAAGGTCTATACACAAGTGCAGTTAACAAGACCTAGGGCCTTGTCAGTACTCAAAATTGCACTTTACGTCATTTGAAAGTGTGCTATATCATTGCAAAGTATCACGTATACAGCTGAGGTTTAAGCTCTGTTTTTATTGATGTTTCTGTTGTTTGTTCTTCTAAAGTCTGGGGGAAAGGAGTGTTCACAACCAGTAATGCTTTTGCCTTCATGGTAGCCCTTCTGAAATATTTTCTTGAAGTGAGTAAAACAGAGTGGTGATGAATGAGGTATCCAGGATACTCCCAGAAATAAACCACCATTTTCTGAGTTCCCAACCAGTGATCTGAGTCATAGGCTTTGCTCCCCCGGCTTACTCCCTTAAGCTAGCAAACACTAGCAAAGTGTGTACAGCTTTTGCTTTATTTTAATGCAACTCTTAAAATAACTGTATTTAAAGCTATGTGCCTTTGAGTATCGACAAGATATGCAAAGCATATCAGTGTTGGTTTTTCTTTTCCCCATCTGCATAATTTTGTGCCCTCTCCACACCTCAAGAAAAAAAAAAAAAAAGGATGACTACTTGTGCCCACTCTCCTGTTCTCCTGTATATGTGTAAGTTCATTGTCTTTAAGGAGTTTGCTAGTTTACAGCGATACTGACTGGGGTGATCAGTCTTGTTACTTGTGTCTCTGAAATGCCTTACATCTTTTTTTATAGCTGCGGGGTGGGGAAGTATTATAGCCCGTCTTTTGTACTTTTTTGCTCTTTTTTTCCCCCTTATGTAGGAAGGAAGGGTACACAATTAGTTGGGAACTATCTATGAAAACCTAATGTTATGACTAGCAATACAAGTTAATAATTGGCAGCCACACTACAAGTAACAATGACTTCTGTGTGAGCTAATTTGCGTTGTCTCTGTGACCTGGGCATTTTGGTCGTAGCAATGAGGTGAGGTGTCACCATGAGCTCTTGTATCTTGATTTCAGTTACTTAATTCACTGCCTGGATATAATTTTTTCTCCTTCCATGTTCTTTCCTTTCAAAGGGTTAAGTGAGGCAGCTTGCACTGATAATTTCTAAATAATTCAATTCTGATTGCACACATTGTGAAAAATGATGGATTTTAAATTAGGCACATTTGGAACTAATTTCTCCGACACACAGATGGCTTGGATAGAGAGAAAGAAAAAGTGAACCTAATAACTTATTGAAGAAGAAAATATGTACAGTACCATTATGACATTTATGTAGCTTGTTAGGGGACCCCAAATGTGCCATTTACAATGTCCTGGCTTTGTACAGTTCAAAAGTATTAATTCTCCTGTGAAGCTCAAGTAACTTTATACCAGTTAGCTCAACATCTGTACTGATACATATGAAAGATTAAATAAGTAAAGTATTAAAGGGTAGCCACTTTGTTAATGGAAATCAACATGATTTAATGGAAAACATATCTTGTTTGCTTGAAACCATTTTCTGAGTTTGACTGTTAGAAAGAGCTCTTGACAGAGCAGACTTTTGATAGGCATTTGACTTAGCACTGCACAGCATATTCATATTTTTATTTATGTTTTAAAGGCTCTGCACCCAGAGACGAAGAGCAGATTTTACTTCTACAGAATAAAGATCTGTAATTTGAAATGAGTGACTCAAAAAGGTTTGAGATGCATGAAAATAACTAGCATATGCTGCACTTCTGCTGCTATCATACATATACGGGGGATTTTAATCAAAAGAGATTGTTTAGCCAGTTGAGGAAAACTGGTATGTGCGTATGGCAGAAAGAAAGGATGCATGTAAAAAAAGTATAGTCTACATTTTTGTTTGTTTGTTTTCAGTGTAGGCAGTTAAATAGCAGCAAAGAAAGTAGAGTTTACAGAATATGAGATGGTATGAGAGATGCAAAGGAACTGTAGCGTGGACTAAAATATACTAAATTTTTTATAAACAGTAGTGAAGATACTCTCATGGAACACACATATTTGTAAAAACATGTTTTCTAAGATGGAGAGGCACACTAGAGAACCTGACACATGTTTTGTACTGTTTGCTTCCACTAATAGTTCCCACTGAAATCAATAAAAATGCGTATGCAACAAGATAATACTCAGTTTAAGCTAGGGTGCCTTAACCCACACCAGTACAAATATGTGCCAGATAAAACGGTGGAATGTGCAAAGCTTGTTTGTAAGTTTACCGAACAGGTCAAAGTCTCAGATCACCTACTTAAGCCACGTATTTTTTTTCCTCCTTGGCGAAGGAAGTGATATTTTGTTTTTTCTAAGCTTTTTTCTTTGAATTTCAGTAAAGAGTGTATACAGAAATAAACCAGAATTCTGAAAGTCAGTCCTCTGAATGAATTAATGTTGTTTTCATATGGTCATAAAGAAAGAATCTTTTTCACCAGGAAAGAAGCTCTCTATCTGTTGCTGAAGAACTAATATATTCTGAAAGTTGGAGAAAGCTTCTGGGTTTAGTAAAGCTATCTGCAAATGGCTGTCAACAGAAGAAAGCCCCATGGCACTCTGTGACAACTGGCAAGTATTTTTTCTTAATGCCTTGGGGATCATCACAACTTTCTCTCCTCTAACACAGTGTACTTCTGTGAGACTTGAGGCTTGACCTGCCTTAATTTTTAGTAGAGAAGTAGTAAATACACAGAAAAAATACCAGCTTCACATGACACCCTGAAGTAATTATCCAAGACCCCAAGAACACCATAGCTCTTTCCTTTGCATGGAAGGTGACAGATCACAGTGTGTTCTTAGGAAATATTTTCCCTCTTAACCAGCTGTGACCAGTAAGATTTTTTCTTGGTTTATTTCTAACAAACTGCTCAAAGTCTCTCTCTGGGTAGCATAATGGAATCATTAAAGACAGAAGGAATACATTGGCTGGGAAAGGAGAATAAGTCATATTTGAGTTTCAGTCATATTTGAATTTTAGTGGCTTTGGGCAGAAAGATAGGAAGTCAAATGTTGTCATCTTTGCAAATGAAGGTGACCCATATTTGTTAAAATATTTGTTTTCTAATCAGGTCTATTTACATGAGGTAAATTTTATAGTTTGCACCTTAATGTCACGTCCAAATTGCATGTTGTGAAGATCACATTTTTTCCTGTTGCATCAGGAGCTGTAAGTAGTCAGTGTCTTTTGACACCTGAGGAGGATTCCTGTTATTTTAACTGGAATTAAAAGCATCTTTAAACACTGTGTGAATACGTCTGCTCAGAATGATGCAGACTTCCATTTCCTCAAAATAATTTTTAGTTCTGCTGTATTTGGAAATAGTGATTTTGAAGTTCATGTTCAGTCAGAACCAGTGTATAGGTAATTCATTGCCTAAGTAACAAAGAGAAAATAAAATACCTTTGAAATTTGAAGAGCTAACTTTATGACTAGCCTGTGTCATGAGATTACATTTTATTTGAACATACATTTGTTTATTTACTTACAGCAATGCAGTCCGTTACTGCAAGGAACGCATACATCTCCATCTTCATGGAACATTGAAGTCTTATTGCTGGTGATAGGAGTATTAGATGTTGAACAGTTCTTGCTTTTTTTTTTTTTTTTTTTTTGGGC
>WKFP01014787.1:573513-612179 GCA_011057875.1 Pterocles orientalis | reverse complement strand
GAACTGTAGCGTGGACTAAAATATACTAAATTTTTTATAAACAGTAGTGAAGATACTCTCATGGAACACACATATTTGTAAAAACATGTTTTCTAAGATGGAGAGGCACACTAGAGAACCTGACACGTGTTTTGTACTGTTTGCTTCCACTAATAGTTCCCACTGAAATCAATAAAAATGCGTATGCAACAAGATAATACTCAGTTTAAGCTAGGGTGCCTTAACCCACACCAGTACAAATATGTGCCAGATAAAACGGTGGAATGTGCAAAGCTTGTTTGTAAGTTTACCGAACAGGTCAAAGTCTCAGATCACCTACTTAAGCCACGTATTTTTTTTCCTCCTTGGCGAAGGAAGTGATATTTTGTTTTTTCTAAGCTTTTTTCTTTGAATTTCAGTAAAGAGTGTATACAGAAATAAACCAAAATTCTGAAAGTCAGTCCTCTGAATGAATTAATGTTGTTTTCATATGGCCATAAAGAAAGAATCTTTTTCACCAGGAAAGAAGCTCTCTATCTGTTGCTGAAGAACTAATATATTCTGAAAGTTGGAGAAAGCTTTTGGGTTTAGTAAAGCTATCTGCAAATGGCTGTCAACAGAAGAAAAAAAAATTGGTGACCACTGAAAGCCCCATGGCACTCTGTGACAACTGACAAGTATTTTTTCTTAATGCCTTGGGGACCATCACAACTTTCTCTCCTCTAACACAGTGTACCTCTGTGAGACTTGAGGCTTGACCTGCCTTGATTTTTAATAGAGAAGTTGTAAATACACAGAAAAAAATACCAGCTTCACATGACACCCTGAAGTAATTATCTAAGACCCCAAGAACACCATAGCTCTTTCCTTTTCATGGAAGGTGACAGATCACAGTGTGTTCTTAGGAAATATTTTCCCTCTTAACCAGCTATGACCAGTAAAATTTTCTCTTGGTTTATTTCTAACAAACTGCTCAAAGTCTCTCTCTGGGTAGCATAATGGAATCATTAAAGACAGAAGGAATACATTGGCTGGGAAAGGAGAATAAGTCATATTTGAGTTTCAGTCATATTTGAATTTTAGTGGCTTTGTGCAGAAAGATAAGAAGTCAAATGTTGTCATCTTTGCAAATGAAGGTGACCCATATTTGTTAAAATATTTGTTTTCTAATCAGGTCTATTTACATGAGGTAAATTTTATAGTTTGCACCTTAATGTCATGTCCAAATTACATGTTGTGAAGATCACATTTTTTCCTATTGCATCAGGAGCTGTAAGTAGTCAGTGTCTTTTGACACCTGAGGAGGATTCCTGTTATTTTAACTGGAATTAAAAGCATCTTTAAACACTGTGTGAATATGTCTGCTCAGAATGATGCAGACTTCCATTTCCTCAAAATAATTTTTAGTTCTGCTGTATTTGGAAACAGTGATTTTGAAGTTCATGTTCAGTCAGAACCAGTGTATAGGTAATTCATTGCCTAAGTAACAAGGAGAAAATAAAATACCTTTGAAATTTGAAGAGCTAACTTTATGACTAGCCTGTGTCATGAGATTACATTTTATTTGAACATACAGTTGTTTATTTACTTACAGCAATGCAGCGATCCGTTACTGCAAGGAACGCATACATCTCCATCTTCATGGAACATTGAAGTCTTATTGCTGGTGGTAGGAGTATTAGATGTTGAAAAGTTCTTGCTTTTTTTTTTTTTTTTTTTTTTTTTTTTTTTTTTTGCTGAGCCGGAAATAAGAGTTCAGAGTCACAGGTAGTATTTTCAGTTAGAAGCAATTGTTTTTCCACACCTGCACTTTGCTCACTCTTCACGATGATCCAAATAGGGGATTCAGAGCTTTTATTAGTTTGGGTGTTAATAAAGCACTTTTGTCAGTGCTGTAAACTTCAGTGATTTTTGAATCTGGCACTTGGACAGCAGTCAATGCCACCATTCTTACTTGTTTAATAGTTAGATGTTTCCTTGGAACTATTTATAGGAGTACAGGCTTTTTCCAGAGAGGGAGGGATTTACACACATATCCTCCTTGGCCTCCTCTTAACACTTACCATAATTTTCAAGCTACAAGACATTAGTGGTGTTCCAAGAGGTTTTTACATATTGAACAATCACAGAGGACATGTCTGAGTTTTTATCCAATTGGAATCAATATGTTTTGCCTAGTTTTTGTCACTCACTAGTATTTAATTATCCACAAGCAAGTCGAATTGATTACAGAATATCAGAACCTTACAGCTTTGAGGCAAAATGACTGAGCCTTTATATTTGGCTAGGATAGCTATCAATGCTGGTGGCAAAATATAATTAATACAGTTTATTAATATTTGTGATTGGGAAGAACAACTTTTAATAACTTTGAAGGACTTATACCACTGTAGCTTAGAATCAAAATCCATCATAAGAATGAAAATAATTGTTAGGGGTTTTTTTCCACATATATATCTTCCTCATGTTTTGGATTTAAAGAAAAAAGTCTTACAATTTGGTCCCTTATTTCAACTTTTTTGATTGTTGCTAGAGGAGGTTTTAAGCTTGGGTCAAAACCAGAGCAAAGTATCTGTAAATATGTGCCTAGGTAAAGGGTTGAATGAGCTCTGCTTGCAAACAGGAAATGCACAACTTGCATACAGTATATGTACATGTATACTTTACATGAAATCTCTAGATGCCAATAGAAATCCTAAAAAAAAACCCCAAACTAGATCTTGTCCCTGAGAAGACATTTCACTGCTCTTTATTTCATATTTCCTTAGAGTGAAAGTGAAAAACAAACCTGTGTAGGGTAAAACCTAAATATATTGTAAGGAGAGAGAGAATAAAGGGCATTTAAAATGCCCGTGCAGTAAAATGAAGGATATTCCAGAGGGAAACAAGATCTAAGGAAGGAAGGAGAACTCTTGGTCAGGTAACAGATGTTTTCCCTCAAGGATGGTGATGGAACAGACACCAGAGGGGAAAAAAAAAATCTAATAATCAGCAAAATTTCTTATTTTTTCTCTTTTTCCTTCTGCTCCCAATGTCAGTACAATATGTCTAAAGGAGTGTGGCAAGAACTGTCACCTTCTTTAATACTGAAACAGGATCTAAGAAAACAAATAGTTGATTTCAAATTTCCTAGGGGGAGGGGAAATACTCCCATTAATCAGATGACTGAGATATATCAAGGGGAGCTCTAGTGCAGCCAAGTATTATCCGTTTAGTTGAACCTCCTTCGAAGGGAGTATTTCATGGGCCAACATTGATAGTTTTCTCCTTCCCATTACTGCAAACAAGAAAAGCAGCAGAAAAGTGCTTTACTCCCTAGAATGCTCACTAAAGTAGGATATTAATAGAATATTCATTAGAGATGTGTCTACATGTTGTGCAGGATAGTTAGGAATTTAATGTACCTTTAGTACTTGACCAGTTATGTGCTTGTTCTCGGGCTCCCTTACACAGGCTTTCTTATTGCTGTTCCTAAGGTCAGACTGTGCACTGACTTGCAAGAGGATTGGATAAATCCATTTGACATGAAATAACAGTCTTTGACATCTGGCTGGCACAGAAAAGGACATTGGTGACACATCAGTCTGTTTCCATGTGATAAATACATTGTTTCCAATATTTGAAAAATCAGCAATTTATCAGAATGAGAGGTCATCACTGAGTCAGACATATATCCATGAGTGCATATGTATTTTTCCTTTTTTTTTTTTCTTCCTCCTTTTTATAACAGCAACTAGGTAATGCAACAGTAAGCTGGGAGCCAAATTTGCCCTTTGACACAGAGCTCCTGTTGGTTAGAAACCACGGGAGCCATATGCTTCTGTAAAATGTTTCTTTGTGTTTATGCTATTTTAATCTGGGCTGTGATCCTGCAGTCATTTATGCAGTAAAAATTCCCGTCAAATTCAACAGAAGCATGAGGATCAACAGTGGCAATTTTCTCTTAGTAGGGCTTCCAGCATGAGGCTGCCTGCTGCTTCCAGCTATTGCAGAATGCAGCCTTATACTGCTAACGGGACCGAACAGCTGTGATCACATTACATCCACCCAGCGATTTTTTCATTCACTGCCTATAAAATGACATTGGATCAATTTTAAACTGACCCTGTTGACTTTTAAAGCCCTTGGTGAAGAAGGAACTGGTTTTCTGTAAGCCTCCCCCATTCCTTTGTCTCTCGAGTCTTCTCAGTTGTCTTCTAGTCAGAGGTTGCTGGTTGTCAGGAATTCTGTTGTTGTAGCCCCAATGGTTTTCTAACTTGCTTCTTCTCAGACATCTCTTTGTTTTTTCTCCCTCCATCTTTTTTTTAAATGTTGTGGGAATCCAAGTTTCTGATACACCCTTCTCCCTCTGCTCTGCCTCCCCGAAGTTTATTCCGTTTCAATTGCTGTTCCACAAAGCAGCAGAAGTGTCCTGCCTTCTTACAGCATTTGACAATGACTTTGCTTAGTTGCACTTTTAAAAGACAGAGTCATACAATAATAGTTCAGGTTGGAAGGGATCTCTGGGGTCTATCAGGTCTCAAAAGAGGGCTGGCTTCAAAGCTAGGTCAGGTTGCTCAGGGCTGCATCCAGTCGAGTTTTGACTATCTCCAAAGATGGACGTTCTACAGCCTCTTTGGGAAACCTGTTGCAGTGGTTGACTATGATCATGGGGAAGACTTTCTTCTTAATGTTTGATCAGAATTTTCCTTTCTGAAGGTTGTTCTTATCCCTTGACTGTCTGTGTCTGAGAAGGATCTGGCTCTGTTTTATAACCTGTTTTATAACTCGCCTCTCTTTGATGACTGAAGACACTAATGAGGTCCCCTGAAGCCTCCTTCTCTCCAGGCTAAGCAAACACCATTCTTCAGTCTCTCTTCACAGGGCATGTGCTTCAACCTCCTGGCCATTTTGATGGGCCACTGATGAATTTGCTCCAGTTTGCAGCTCTCTCTTATACTGAAGATGCAAAACTGGACACTGTCTTCCAGACACCTTTTGAGTGCTGGGCAATAGGTATAATCACTGGACCTGCTATCCGTGCTATTAATAGTACTGCCCCTTCTGGCTGGCATTACTTGCTACACAAGTGCACTGATTGCTCATATTCAACTTTCCTGCCACAACCAGGTCGTTTTCTGCAGAGGTACTGCCTACTCTGTGTTGATGCACTGTCTCTTTCCATCTCAGGAGCAGAACTTGTTTATCTCTGAACTTTGTGAGATCTGTCAGCATGTTTCCTCAGCCTGTCAAGGTCCCTTTGAGAGGCAGCTCTGCCCTGTGATGTTATCAGCCAGTCTCCCTGCTATGATATCATTCATGAGCTTTGCTGAGGGTACATTTCATCTGATTCTCCAGATTGTTGATGAAGGTTTTAAACAGTATTGGTCACAATATATTTTTTCTTCAGGTTTCAAAGTGTTTCTTTGGAGCTGGGAGCACCTTGGTAGGAGAAAGTCTGTTTATAGTAATGATAATCTTGTAGCAGTATAAAATATGTCATCTTATAAATATTTAGATACCAAGATATGTGTTGGAAATGTCTCCACCAAAACTGAGCAGTAATGAGGCAAGACCGACACTTTGGTAAATAATGTATGTACAATAGATAAAAAAGAAGGTTTGTCTGAATATTCCCATTTTAGGGACATAAAACTGAGACCAAACTTTTCCGATTGGGTCTACTTTGCACTAGAATTTTGTATGTACTTGTGGCTGCTTAAAAATAAAGTGACAATGATTCATATTGCAGCCATGGATCTATAATGCTTGGATTTGGAGATGGGAGCTTTGCTATTTGAGACATTAATGAGAGATGTTCTACTCTCTACTCATCAGATGGAGAGTGTGATGCTGAAAATTGAGTAGTTTCTAAGTATGTGTGTGGGAAAGCAGAGAGAGCATGTGGTTTGTTCACAGGTGCACAGGAAATGAAAATTGCACTGTTTGACCAAAATTTGATCATCTGAGTCCCAGACCAACACTTAGCATTAGCTCAGTATCAATAGTAGGTGCCTAGAGAAGAATAAGGGAATAATTTTCTGAAGCTGTCCTTCTATACTTTTCCAGCATCCAGTGACCTCTCACTCAGGAAGTCTTGGGCCGGATCGGGTATTTCAGAATTTTAATAATACCTTTTTGTGTTTATTGATATAATTCATAGTTAAATAAACAAGTTGGTTTCAGAGAGTCTAGGCACTTGCATCTCCAAAGTTCTTGGTAAATGGCAAGATACCTGGCAGTGGATTTTGAAGTGAGCTTCTTTCATTGGAACAGCCTACCTGGTAGGTGTGATGTCTCATGTCAAATGAAAATTAGTTTGGACAGATATTGACCTCTCTGTGCTGAATATCCTGGGTCTGCTCAATCCAGTGTGTGGTGATGTGTCATTTAATCACAATCACACCAAGCAATGAACATTTTTGTTGTTGATCATTGTTTCTCTTTTCTCCAGACAGTCTCATTCTTTTTGTTGTCTTTTTAGTGGTTGTTATGGGTTGAACTGACTGCTTCTGTTTGCCCAGAGGAACATTTCCTTCTTGCAGAAACATGACAACCATGGGACAATATTTAGGAGAATTACTTCCTAATGGCCTGGAAATTGATACTGGACAGAGAAAAAGGCAGCACCACAGAAAGGGTATTGAGGACCATTCTATAATATTTTACCTCTTTGTTCTTGCCCTTGGTTCTTTCTTCACAGGCAGTAGAAATGCTGCCTGTCATGAATCTGACACTGGGTGACTAGCTGAGTTCTCCAAAACCAGAATGTTTTGGAATTATATGTGCAGGAAATTTAATTAGGTACTTGAAAAAAATTTACAACTTGTGCTTTTTGTTTCAGTATTTAAAAGGGAATTTCAATTCAGGAGAACAGGTTCTGAGGCTTTCACCTCACCATGGCTTCGAGGCCCTTAGGCTTTCTGGCAAGAATCAAATAAATCTTGAGAGCTCCTGCCAATGCCTCATCAGAAATTAATCTACCTACTTTTATTTCCACCAAGTATTTAGTGGCTAGGCATTGTCAACAGGGGAAATGTTCTGGGTTCTTCTTTTTGCACAAATGGTGGTCACCCCGTGTAAACACAGCAGTGTGTCCACAGACAAGGTCATAGACCCTGATTATTTTTTGCTTAGTTAGCTGATTCTTTTCTTTTTTAGAAGCTTAGTGTCACTGTGGTGGCTTGGGTGACTGAGCTTAATACTGTGAGTAAGGAACAGTCAAAGACCTTATAAAATAGTAAAGAGAATTTTTGCCATTGACAGAAATTTATTCACGTAAAGCATTCAGCAATTTCTTGCATAAAGCTTCCGATGAGCAAAAACAGGAATAGCTGGTAAACAGGCTTTGAGGACAAAATGTGTCCTGGTCAAGTGCTTGATTTGTAATGACATTTAGCAATATTTCAGTCCAGTTTTCTAAGACCTTGTCTTAGAAGGGCCCCTTCTGTTTAACTCCTGGTCACCTTGTTGATGCTTCTAGGGCTAGAGTTACAAGTAGTACCAAAGAAATGGAAGCAGCACTGTGATATGAAGGGTACATTTGCGCTCAGTAGGAACATTTCCTCCCATAGCTGTGTTGCTTTGGGAGCCTGGGCAGGCTGAAAATGTTATTACCATTTTCTTATTTGCTTGGGAGTATGGGTGTCATTCTGTGTTGTGGGTAATACGACTGATGAGTAGCAGGGGAATGGTATATTCCTCTGGATAGGGAGTGGGTAGTGCACAGGTGCTCACAGTTCTAAGCAACTTGGAGGAATGGACATGTTTTGACCTAAGTTTAAATAGCCCTGGTATTCTGGTCAAGTAGAAGAGGTTTACCAGGCAGTACAATGGGTCTCAGTGCTGGTCAGTACCATAGGGATGCAAGTCCATAGTTTGTTCTTTTGGAGTAGATTGCCTGCACATGATAAAGTAATCATGTCTAGGACTCCTAATGGTTTAGCCTGTTGGGTTGCTGTAGAAGTTTTGCAGGACCCTTTTGGCTATATATACATGTGCTAAAATTGGCTCTACAGCACAACAGCAAAGCTTAGCATCTTTATGAACCATTTTTTTTAATTACTTGAAGGAAATAAATGTCTGTCTGTATTATGCATAAACATGCTGTGGTTCCTTTATCAGCTAATGCTCATGGTAATTCCAGGGATAGATCTTAAAGCTCAACTAAATGAATATCATAACCTGAACAGGTGGAAGAACATGATATTAGGATGTTGAATGTTCTAATACATGAAACATCCAGCTGTATAGTTATGTTTTAACAACATAATCAAAACGGAGAAATATCTGTGTAATGAAATTGACTGTTGCTATAATCAATACACTCAGAGTGATTACATGATTGTAATGAAAATGTGGTGGTTATTTGCTACGTTAATTAGCTGCTGATTTCATGCTATACAAATGTGCTGCCTTTCAAGTAATCATATTTCTTGCTGACATTTCTGAATAGGACTACCAATGAGTTAAACATGGGTAAGAAGAGGTGCTGATTATAGGTAAGGTACCACAGAAGACAGTGGAAAAGGGCTTCATAATTTTAAACTTTGAACATGGTAATATCCAAGGCATGTTTTTTTTTGAATAAGCACACATCTTTCATATCCACTACACAGCCAAAGTTGCTAAAGAAAGCTATTGCTTCTCTGTGCTGAATTTTTCTGTGAGATCCTATATTCCTGTATCTCCCAGCAAGTCCAGCTCCCAAAGCCCTTGGAGAAATATTTAGTGGTTTACCCCACTCCATCTCAAGGTGAAATCAAGGGAGTCTGAAAACTGACATGTTTAAACACATGTAAATGCTTCATTGGTTGAATTCCTTAAATAAAAGTAGATTTCTTGATCAAAGTACTTTTTCCTGGTGTTTGTACAACAGTCTGAGCTATTAGCTGGAGGTGACTTGGAGGCTAACAATGTGTGGTGTTGTCTCTAGACAGTTTTTCAAAAAAAAATCTTTTCGTGTGCCATCTCTCGTAATGTTTTCCTTAATATAGCTTGCTATTTTCTTGGCTGCTTCCCTCTAAGTTATTTTAAAAGAACATACCTTAGTTCTTGTAGGACTCTCTCCCACATACAGATACAGAGTTTTTTTTAGTGGTTTTGTGTGTGTAAAACATTTCCCTAATCAATAAGCCATCAGTGCAATAAAACTACAGCTTAATGTCTTCAGAACTCTGCATGTGGGTTTTCTACATTTGAAAAAAGTATAATTAGCCAGGAAATTTTTGAATGGTATTAGGAGTTAAAATCAGCCAAGTGCATTCTCAGTTTGTCTGAGCAGCAACAAGCCAATTCAGTCAATCAGGCTTACTGATAAGCTGTTTGACAAAGAAGCTATGCAAACTGTAGTAAAAACATATTTTTTTCCCCTTGCAAAATAGTTAGAAAACGTAAAAGTTGTATATAAGAGACTGATTAGGATGGGAACTTTTAATCTGTCCACAAACTACACAAAGTGACAAGCCCTCCTGGCTTCTGCAAGTCTGTAATGGTCTGCATTTAAAAATTCATTTACTACCAGAGCTCCTCATCCTGTACATGCAAGTTTACCATGATTTTTATATCTGCATTCAAATTTTACAAGCATAAATCTAATACTCATACACAAAGGTGATAAAATGAAATCTATGAAAATGAGAAAAAAATACATTAAACCGCTATTATACAAAACATGGATTGGTACCAGATTTTCTTCATTGTTTTATTAGTTCAAAACCAATTATTTCTTCTGAAGGACTGACTGATGAAGAAAGATATACTCAGGCCATAGGAAACTTCATTCCAAACCCTTGTACTTGGCAGGCAGAGCTGAAGCCATCAGAAAGGGAGGAGGTAGGCAGAAAGTGAATTATGGTTTTAAATGTTTTGTTTTGGAAGGCACCAGTGGAAGACGAGATCCACTGGCCTTTTTGATGCCTTTTCTTTTCTCCTGTAGGACTTGCAGATAGCTCTGGTGGTAGATGCCAGAAAGACCCACGCAGATGTGGACAGATTTTAATGATCTACTGTTACCCTGCTTAAATTTCCCTTCTGGTAAAGGGTGTCAGGCCTCCATTCCAGAAAATAATACCTTTGATCTGTTGCTGTCTGGGGTAACACATAAGCGTCAGTTAAAATATCAATCCTCTGGTTCAGTAGGACACAAGCCCACATTTAAAACTAGACACATGTTTAACTGCTGTTCAGAATAGATATTTTTTTTATGCAGGCTTTATTTTTTAATTACATAAACACAAAGAAGAACAGCATGGAGGTGTTTGTTTTTTGGTTTTAATTTCTGACTTGTTTTATGTTCCAGTAGCCTAAATGTTTTTAGACAAATGGGTTGGCCATACCCCTGCTGCCAAGGACTTGAAGCTCTTCTAAGTCACTCCAGCCCTTTGTCTACAAGTGCTTCCCCTCCTACATAACACAATTTATTATTCCTTTTGCTGGTATGAATTGAGTAAAATTACCTCTTCTTCTTCTCTGTTATTGTGCTTTCTTCGTATCATCTAACAGTCACAAGTGTGAGCGGATATCAAGAATCTGACCAATCTTTTCCTAAATATTCAAATTGGCTTGCATGCTTGCACTATTAGTCAGCTTTGGGAAAAAAAAAAGGCACATCCAGTTTGAGTTAGTAGCCAGAATTTAGGTTCTTAATTATTTAACACTTAAGCATTTTTATTTTTCTAGTTGTATGGCATATATGAAACCAGTTTTTGCACTTGCAAAGAGGAAAGTAGTGTCTGCTTTGGGAGGTATTTTTTCTGTACTTCTTGCTTTCTTGTTTCTGTAAAGTACAAAACAAAACCAAACAGCCAAAGATAGCAGTCATCCTTTGTGCTTTAACTGTAGAGAACCTTAACTGAACAATGGAAGGAGAGGTGTTTGGTACATGGTGAAAAGAATGGGATTTGTACTGAGGAGGAAGAGATAAGGAGAAAATGAAGAAACTTTGTACTGACTCTTCATTAGAATCATAAGATCACAGGTTAGTTCAGATTGGAAGGGATCTCAGGAGGCCTCTAGTCCAACCTCCTTCTTGAATCTGAGTCAGCTCTATGACCAGGTTGCTCAGGGCTTCATCCAGTTCTTGAAAGCCATACCCATCTGAAAACCTTCAAGAACTCCAGACTGCACAATCCCTGCCAACAGCCTGTTTCATTGCTTTCATATCCTTATGGTGAAAAAGCTTTTTCTTCCATCCAGTTGGATCCTCTCTCATTTCATTTGATATCTTTTGCATCATATCCTTCTGCTGCACCACTGTGAAGAGCCTGGATCTGTCTTCTCAATGACCTCCTCACAGGTAGTGGAAGGCTGCTATTAGATCCCCCCGAAGCCCTCACTTTTCTAAGCAAAAAACCTTCCCTTGTGGGTCTTGTGCTCCACCTTGATGTCCCTCAGCTGAAATAACTGCATTTCATCATTGTCCTTCCTGTGCTGGGGGTCCAAAGCTGCAGTACTCCTGATCCAGAGAAGGGCCACGAAATTTGTCAGAGGGCTGGAGCACCTCCCCTATGAGGACAGGCTGAGAGTTGGGGTTGTTCAGCCTGGAGAAGAGGAGGCTCCAGGGGGACCTTATAGCAGCCTTCCAGTACCTGAAGGGGGCCTACAGGAGAGATGGGGAGGGACTTTTTACAAGGTCATGTAGCGACAGGATGAGGGACAATGGATTAAAACTGAAAGAGGGCAGATTTAGACTAGATACAAGGAGGAAATTCTTTACTGTGAGGGTGGTGAGACACTGGAACAGGTTGCCCAGAGAAGCTGTGGATGCCCCATCCCTGGAGGTGTTCAAGGCCAGGCTGGATGAGGCTTTGAGCAACCTGGGCTAGTGGAGGGTGTCCCTGCCCATAGCAGGGGATTTGGAACTAGACAATCTCTATGGTCTCTTCCAACCTAAATCATTCTATGATTCTATGATTCTACGTGGTCTAATGATCATTTAGTAGAGGAGGATGATGGGCTGTGCTTCTGCTAATCCAGGACAGGATGCTGCTTGCCTTCTTGACTGCTGAGGCATCCTGCTGCCTCATATTCCATTTTGTAGATTTATATCTTTATCTGAAAGGGAACATTACTTGATTACTAAAACTTTATAGAGCTAACCGAGCCCCCAGTTGTAGTTGCTGTTTAATTACTTACATTTGGCAGAATTACCCTGGCCTCACTCAGCAACAAAATGCTCAGTTCATCTGCTACCAGACTTGCCTGACCCTGGAATGTGTAAAGGCTGTGGAGCTTGGTCCATCGTGTATTTGGTGAACTGTAAATATGTGCTCACTTTTTCCCAGATGTGATACCTGCTAATCTCTGGTGACAGTGACCTGCTATTTTGAGTTTGGAGTTGATACATTATTGATTAATCCAGTTTAGACTGCACTTAAAGTGGTTGTGCTTTAATTACATTTGGTACCTAGAAATAATAGCCTAGCATTTCAGAGGCTTCTTGGAAGAAGTGAGTTTTTGTGTACTGTAGAATGTTTCTTTTGATGGCATTTTGGTCTTACCAGAAAAAAAAAAAAAAAGTGTGTCTTTTAATGTGGCATTCTTTTAATCTGGTTGCTTTTATATTACAATAATTTATCATTAGTAAGCTACTTTTTCCCTGTGGGTGTCTTATTTTAGCAGTACAATTTCATGCTTCCAAAGAAAATAATAGATCACTTGAAACCACTATGCTGTAATCTCAAAATGACACTTCTTTATTGAACCTTTTCCTTTTGTGTATGCATGTGTGTTTTTTGGTCAGTTACTCCGGTTTTATTGATGTTGTATTCTTTTATAATAATTCATCATAATACCTTCTGACTCTGCCCATTAGTATACTCTCTTGCTTTCTGATATTGAGATCAAAGAGTAGATGATGTAGCTAAGTTTCATGGTTTAAAAGATATTATAGGCCTCTGGGTAGCTTTCACATGACAAGGTTTTATTTTCTTTTGTGAGTACTAATAAGTAGGTCTTTAGTATCATGCTGCTCATGAAAAAAATTCAGATTCTACTGCTGACAGAAGCAGGCTTTATCTAGTAATATGAAAAGAGGAGATCTACATTTTCACACATCCTCTGTGATTTCTTGGTTGAATCACTTCAATAAAATTATCAGTTAAGGTAAAATCAGTTTAAAATATAATCAATTATTGATTAAAAACCAGTTAAATGTGTTAAGCTGTTATCAGCATTAGCAGGTGCTAGAGGTATGTTGCTTCAGCCTGAATTTCAGAGGTGCTACCAAATCAAGCATCCAAAATCTTCATGGTTTATGTGCACTTAGATTGCATTCAAACATTTAGGGTACAAATGTTTACCATACATCTCTTTTTACTTGTGCTCTGATAGTGCGTGAAATAACCTGATACATGCTGTGGTACTTGATGTGTTAGGCAATGTCTGGGGAAGGTAGTCTCTTTCCTGAATAATATATTATCTAGGTTTAAAAGCAGAGACAGCAGGTGGGCGAGAATGTTTAAGGCAGCATAGTAGACCCAGTAAACAAGAGGGATCAACATGAGAAGTCACAGCGCCGGTGCCTCAATTGCTGAAAGTGCAACCAGGGGGACTTGTAATCAAATATCCATAAGTGGATATTCTGCTAAGGAATGTTTGCTACAAGTTTTTTCTAGAGCAGAAATAAATCCATTTGAAAATGCATGAGCAAGTGATGAGGTTTGTGGCATAGAGGCATGAGTCAAAACCTTGACAGTGGATGAGAAGTGTTAAGTAATAAGACCACAATGAGCCTTGAGAACAAACTACCCTTTTTGGTTCCGTTGAGATGGAAAGAGGTACTCGAGCTCAACAAGTTGGTCAAAGTGCTGAAGTAGGAAACTTTCTTGCAGTAGAATTTGGAATAGTGGAGAGTGGGACAAGGGGGTGTTTTGCCAGTCGACGGGGATAGCACAAAGGACACAGGCACCAAATTAAAAAAAAAAGTAAACTTATTTTTAGTTACATTTAAAGTGATAAAATAATGAGGAAAATAATACAGAGAAAATAAAGCAAGATAAGGCAAAGCAGCAAAATAATAAGCGAACTACTATAGCAAGCATAACGTAAGGTAATGTACCTAATCATTACGACATAGAGTTAGAGATAGTGATTAAGAAAGATACATCACCAATTGCCCTATTAATGTGTTACCATCATCCAGCTCCACAGTTGCTGGGGAGCCCATTTACAGCAAGGATTGGAGAGTCCCTCCCGGTAAATGGGAAATCTCTATACAGTACATCCACTGTATAGATGAGGCTTCCAAATTTCCCTTCAAATGATCCCCGCTTTTATACAGTTAAATAAACAACTTTCTATCTTAAGCTGTGAAAAACATCTGGTGTAGTGGTTTTTTCTTGTTAACTTTTTCCCGCGCTTGGCCAGAACCCAAGAAAAAGAAGAAGTAAAGGTATCTGGTTATCTTTGATTATGTGTCTCTAAACAGAGCCAATCACCGCCCTGCTACATTCTGTCACGTAGAGGTCTGTTTGAAGGTTTGAGATAGGTATGTCTCTTTTTGGCAAGTGGGGCTACTGTTACACAACTATTATTTGATAGCAAGCGTTACAGCAATGCTCTATCAGCGTTACAACAAAAGCTTTTATAAATTGGCATATATTCATAAGGTAATACATTGCATATGTGATCAGTATGATACATATTAGGTATATTGTTAGGTTGTGAGGTTCACCTAGAGGTCAGCTTTGGTTCAGGGCCTCACTGCTCAGGCCTTAGTATTTCAGGGGGTCATGCCAAAGGCAGAGGAGAGCATGCGAAAGAATAAGTGTTACATTAGAAACTTTGCCTTTTGAACAGATAGAAACAGGTATCCCTTGGAACATTATAGTGAGTTGTGTAAATTCACTTTTAGTTCAAGCTCAGAGAGATTCAAAGCAGTGATTTATTTGTTTATTTATTTCTTTCTTTTTCTTCAAAAGACTTAGTGGAAAGAAAAGTTTGAAATTAAATAATACTGATAATTCATTTGGGACAAAACCTAGGAGAAGTAAATGCTCACACTTGCCAACTTTTTCTTATCTTACCAATCTTTATTTGGCACAAATTTAGTGGAATTGTGAGCAAGAGTGTCAATTTGCAGGATCTGGCATATGACATAGATGACATGGGCATAAATGCTTAATTATTACCGCTAATGCAGAGAAAAGGCAAAGAGCTTAAGGCTGTGTAACAACTTCAGATTGCAGCTTTCTAAGAATAGCAGAGGATCAAAATGCAGCATACCCTGATTGCTGTAGATAACAGTGGATGTAGAAGAGCAACAGAATATGTGCGAGTACATTGTAATTCTTGTGTTTTTCTGACCTGAGTCTCTGAGCGTCACCAAATATCCTGCCAAAGTACAAGGGAAAAAAAGAGATCAAGGGGAGAAGAACCTCATAAATTGTTGAATTCTCTGATTGTTTGGTCATTACTCAATATATTAAGTAAAAATGCTTATTGAGTTATTGTACAAAATAAATACACATTTTTAGCACCTATGTATCATGACTTAAAAGCAAACCTCTGGTTTCTCATTCAGAGTGAAATAATAGTACCTCTGATCATAAAGGAATGCAACTTTGTGGCAAATGTGGTTTTTTTTCTTCCTTTGTAATGTTGCTGAGTAATATCTAAGAGTAACAATAAGCTTAATCCTCATGAGAACGATAAGGACAATAAGGCTGCAGATGATCTCCATGTGTCGGTATGAAGTCTTATGCACTGAATAAAGTAGGTATCACAGGAGTGCAAGTTTTTTCTTTCTCTCAAATCGATTAGCTTTGACTAGGGAGCACATAGAAGCTCTGTTCCTTTGTGCATGCTTTTTCATGCTTTTCAGATTTTGTAAAGCTTTACAAATATTCCAGAGTAATTTTCTTTTTATTTGCATGTGTTTCTTCCTGGCTTGAAGTATTTTTTCTCTGTCTGCATGCGCACAGACACGTATCTAAGCAAAAAAATATTTTTGTTTGATTTTGCTTTATGCAGTCTGCCTGGAAGGAAAATAATTAAACAACAACAATGACCAAGTGTGTGTCTGTGCTACCAGTTTGTGATAAGTGGAAGTGAGATTTTTGGTAGATGGTTTTTGCTGGTGGTTTTTTTTAAGCTCAGTCCTTATCTTTTAATCTTACAGTCATATGTTAGATGAAGCATGAAAGCAATGGAAACAATTACAGTTTTCAAAAATTTACACTAGAAAGTGCAGTAATAAAAAATCATACTAATTATATTATTTATAATATAGAATATAGAAATATGATTATTAGAAGTTGGTGAATGGCATTATTTTGATAAAAATTAACCTTGAAAGTTACATTTAAAGAAATGTGTAGGCACGGAGACCTTAGAAGACATCTGCACTGCAAATTGAAGGAGTATTATAAACAAAGTAGCTTTTCTTATCTAGAATCCCTCTACCTGTAGGTGTTTCTCAGAGACCTCCACAATAGGACATTCATGAAAAGAAAGAAAAAAAAACAAAAAAGGCAAAGCCAAAAACCCTGACAATTGTGCTCACCATCTCTCCCTTTATTGCCAGCCTGCTGGCAGTAAGAGGAGTGACAGTCTACTTTCATTTTGCTGCTTGACCTGCGGTTAAACAAAAATAATCAGTATGGCTCGACATTGAATAAAGAAATATTGAATCACTTATAAAATTGTTATGACATTTAAGACATTTGAATAATTTGTGAGGGTTGGGGAAGAATGAGGATGAATGTGAGAAGCTCGTTGGGTAATATTGCAGTTCAAGAAGTTTTTTAGATATGTAATAGTAGACAAACTAAAAACAATGGGTAAGCATCAAGTGTTCAGGACAGGCTTAAATACTCTCCTGAACCGAGGCTTAAGCACCCAATAAATCTGTGGTGATCTTATAGTACAGATAGGTCATGTCAACACTCTCTTACTAACTTCAGTGAAGTGTTATGGGTACACCTGCTGCTTCCAGTGACAAATAGACAGGATTTGAAGTGATAGCTGTTGCTGCAGGAGTTCTCTGTAATAGCTGCCAAATGGGAGGGAGGAGGGAAAGACAGCAGCAGAGGAAGCAGTCACCTTCCTGTTTCAAGAAAAGAAACAAATCAATCAGTAGATGTATGCAGAGAATTGGAGAAGCTGCCCAGCATCTGTCAGATGAAAAACTGACATGCTGCAGCAGAATCTGCTTTGTAACCAAACATTGTGGGTGTTCTGCTTTCAGAAAGGTATTCAGAGAGCTATATGAAGTTCTTTACATGGTACAAATGTGGATTAGTGCTAGTGCATCCCTACATAAATTTGAAGCAGTAAGTTAGCACTAAGTCTAAACAGAGCTTTATATCTTTGATATTCTTTTTTTAAGCTCTTGTGTCTGGATTACTACAAGCAATGTGACACTTTGATGTAGGTGGACCTCTAACCGAAGTGTACACTGAGTACACTAGAAATGGTGGTGGTTGTTTCAGCGAGGGTAAATGGTTTAGAGGGAGGTCTCAGTAGTGTACAGAAATTGCACAGCTCGTGGTAGCGCACAGAAACACGCCTTTAACCTCAGGAGCTCCCTGGAAAGTGCAACACCCTGGAATGGTGATGTCCACTAGGTGAATGCCACTGCTTCTGGTGTCTGCTGAGAGGGAGCTGTGTTGTTGTAAAGGTAACTGTTTTGCTTTTGGCCAGTGGGAGTGAAAAGATTAACACAAATACTGCTAGGTTCTTTTAGAACAGTAAAATTTGGGGATGCAAGGTTAGGAACTCTTAGGTTCCTGCCTCTTAACTGCAGGAACCCAACCAGAATGGTTGGCAATCTTTCTATAGGGGCAGTGGTCTAAACAATATTGTGAAACAAGTGAGTGTATCTGAAACTGGGTGCTGATTCCTAGTTTTCAACCTTTGCTTGTCAGCCTGATAGCAGCTCTCTAATGAGTAGCAGGAGTTGAGCACCCAGAAGTAAAGTGGCCAAGGCTTCTCTGGGCCACACAGACTTGTAGCAATACATGCAGTGTCAAACATACTGTGATGAGCACTGGCTTAGTAGACGATGTCTACACGTATTGAATGAAAGCCTGATTGGTGGCCACCCAACCTCAACAGAGAAAGGATTTGCCTAATAGCTTGGGCTAAGTAAAGCTATTTGCTTTCTTGAAGTTTTTGTGCAATGGTCTGTTACAATACCTTTATTTTTATATTGCTCTGAAAATATTGTTATGCAAGAAAATGGCAGAGCTTCAAAAGACAGGGCAATATAAGAATTAAACTGTAAGCTTTCAAATATGTATGCAATTCCTGCACTTTTTATAAACTTGTTTAAAAATCATGCATAATGAAAAAGTGCCCAATAGATCTATAATGAGAATAAGCAGCAACAATATTAGATACTTGTACTCATCACATTTAATTGTTTTTGAATCACAAGCAAGGTACGTTTGGAAAGAGCCCTTCTGCTTTTTGTAGTGGACCACTTCTGCTAATACTCATAGGTAACTTATTTTGATAGCGTCTTTTGACAATTCATGTGTCTACCTTTGTTTTAGGGGCATGCAGTGTTGATTTTCAGCCAGATGGTCTAGACAGATGATAAAGAAGGATGAAATGATACACCAGAGCACTTATCTCCTGCTGCCCTGTCACATTGACAAGACACTTAATGAAATCGGAAATTGTAATAGCTAAAAATATGTAATGTGGTACGATGGACTTTCACACCTTCCTCTGGGATTTAATTCTCTTTTAAATATGGCTTCTGCAGAAAAGTTTCCTTTCGATGTCCATTTCTGGACAAATTCCAAGTAAGCTGGTGAGAGTGAGCTTGGCAAAGAACATAATTATTTATTCTGTGTTAGGAATTTCATATCTCTTATTATGGAAATTGCCCATAAAAATTAGACTGTACTTCAGTGTGGTTTGTTATTCACCAAATAATTTCTGCTGGCATCCTTACTGGAGGGGATGCTTGCCAGCAATTCATTTTGAGATCTTGCAATTCAAAATTTGAACCCTTTGATAAGACACAGGGTGAACGTTAAGCTTCTGCCTTTGGCTTTTTGAACAGAGCCCTTAGAATGAGATTTCTAATGCAGAATGACAAATTCAGTATTTGCTTTCTTAGAACATTTTATAATAATTCATATTTGCTGTACGTTTGCTGCGATGTTTGCAGAAAGCAATGTCCAAAGGGCACAGACATACATATCATGAATGTCTTTAGAACTCTGAATAAATATTATCAAATATATTCTGCACTTTTCATTCTGCTCCTCATTGTATTAGATGTTACCAAAGCTAATATCAAAGCATCGGAGGTATGTCAAATCTTCAGAAACAGTGCTGAAATCATGATAGGTAGAGTTAAAAAGTACACAGAGCAGAAAAGGCAGTAGATTTTGTCTGAAACACCTTTGTAAAGTAAACGTCTTGTAATTCTGTTTTCCTGCTTCATGGGTATGAAATCTGACGGTCCTGCTGTAATTTGAGCGCAGGGCTGTGGAGGACAGCTTTGGTAGCTCTCTAAATCTCTGATCTGATCTTACTGCTCGCATCCCATCTGATTTGTATTTCACTTTCACAACAGCTAGCCTATTGTAATGTGGTGCTGCAGAATAACACAGAGGCTGTTTCAATATATTGTGGGATATATTCTTTTCAGCCATTAATATAGCTTTCCAATTTTGATGAATTTGTAGAATGCTTAGATTCACTAATGCAAGAGGGTTATAGGTTAAATCCATGTCTAGCGTAAGATTTATTCACTCAATTACATTTATCCCAAAGGATTTAATCACTGTACAAGGGAATGCATGAATGTACCCAGTCTTTTATTTTAGCTTGAATACATTTTCAGGACTTTTGGATCCCAGCAGCAATAAATTCTAGATCATATTTTTCCTTGAATGTTAATCAAGGGTAGAGGGCTTCCTTTTATGTGACTGTGAGTATATAACAACACATGTGCCCCTACAAATGCATACATTGATAGGAATTGCATCAGTGCTGTCACAGCTTTTAGATCTGCTGCAATGACCGCAAATTTACCAGTAATAACAAGAATAATAATTACCCCTCCCCTTGACAACAACAAAATTTAAGAAATCTGGTAATAAGGAACAAAATTTTTGTTGGTGCATGAGCATGGACATTATTGTGAAGTTAGCCAAGTCTGAATATGGCAATTTTTGTTTTCCTGCTTTTCCAGCTCAACACATATAAATGTCAACTGGAGTGCTCAAAGGTTACAATGCAGATTTCAGTTGTCAGCTACAGCATGTTGCTTTCTTGTGTTCGCTTATTTTTTTTTAAGGTCCTGGTACCTGGAATCATTAAGAGGGATTTTGCAAATGTTCTTAACTATTGATCATCCCATTTAAAATGATCCTTCAAAGAAGTCAAACATTATGAAGTTTTTTGATCCTGTTTTTTCTGGTTTTATTCTGTAAAAAATCTCAAAGTTAAAAAGTCTACTTTATCACTGTTTTGAAGGTGTGAACTGTGGGTCTCCTCCCACAAGATGCTGGGTATTTTGATTTGAGCACGATATGTCATCCTGTGCATGGCAACATCCTACGTGTGTGAGAAGTTCTCTGCTCATTTTGAGAGTCTTTCCCTCACCCATTTTTTGTGGCTTTGCTATGCAGGGTGGCATGCTTGGGAAGTCAGAAACAGGTTCATAAGTGTTGCTCCTTACGTGTTGTAATTGGCTTTAGTGATGTTGCAGTCAGGAATGAATGACTGAAATGATTAATTCGCTATTCAGAATGTTTCCCAGAATATCTGGGACATAGGTCTCTTTTTCCCACGTATGGACTGGCCATCTCACATATGGATTTCCTGGCCTCCAGGTTAGGTTTTTATTTCCTAGGAGCTAGACAGTGAGAAAAAGAAGAAATCCAAGGCAGCTACTACCTTTTCTGTCTCAAATTTTCTGCTTAGCAGCTCTACGAGATGAGGATGCAGTGTAGGATTATAGGAAATCATGGTTGTTAGTATGCTTTTTAGTTACTTTTGATTTCATGAGATTTTCTGCTGCCAGGCAGCACAAATTGCAAAAAGGAAAGGTTACTTAACATACATCCTTTGGGGTGAACTTTCTAATCAATATCAGTTCTAATTTATATCAGAATTAAGTAATGGGACATTTTAAACAGCATTGCTTACTTTCAGTTTATAATTTCCAGGTACATTTTGTTTTGAATGGGATGATTCTCAGATAATCTGGGAAGGATTGCAGCAAGTTTCAAAATATTTCTCTTAGCTGCCTCTCACATACGCAGTGGCTGGTTCCCAAGTGTGATCAGTATTTTCTGTTCAATTACTAAAACAATGGCATTTATATGGAGGTTTTGTGATGCTATGGGTTTTAAGTTGTTTTAAGTTCTCTCTAAGCTGCTTTCATTTTATGATTCTAAAAATGCCACTTGTGAGCTCCTCAAAATGCTTTTGTTGTTCTTGTTCCCTAATGTGTTTGTTGTAGATTGCAACCAGGTTCTGTTTTAAGGCAAGCCAAGAGTATCCCTCAACAGTAATTTATGCCTTGTTGCATCCATCGTGTGTAGAACAGTTTCTCCCTCAACTGCCAGGAGCACTGGAAGCACAGCTGTCAGGATTTAAAGTGAATGAAGAGTGACTTAACAGGCAGAAGTGATGTTTCCCATATGAGCAAGCATCCATTAATAATTTCTGGGAAATCTTGGGGCAGTTTGAGCCAAAACATGAATGTGGCTCCATGCAAACAGCGTGCAGCGAGTGTGCACTGACACCAAGAATCCTTTGGTCGGCTCAACAAACAAACAGAAAAGCCTTTCACTGTTGAGTATTTCTGTAACTATGGTCACCAGGATAGTTTCACTAACATTCGTGGTATTATTTCTAACTCATAAGTAATTGGGTAGTTTTCTGTTTTACCAAAGTATAAGGGACCTTCAGGTTTCAAGAACTCATGTGCCAACGATTACTGCCTCTGCTCTTCATATTGTTGCTGCTGCCCTTCATACTGGTAGGAGGTTTTAGTGGTTTTGTGTAAAATTCTTCAATGTTCTTCCCAGAAAGCAAAATCAGAGGTACGCTGCTGAGATGGGCCATCACGCCACATGAAAAACAAATGGCAAATAAATGCTGGCCAGCAGTCTTCCAGACTTTGCTCTTGTGGCTTTTCACCAGAGCAAGGGGAAGTACAAACTGCTGTTGGCAATTTGTCTAATTTGCCAGGAATACCTATGCCATGTAAAGTAAAATGCTGTTGAAATGCAGGAATAGATTTATGTAAACCCTCTATATTTTGAAAGCAGACTGAGATGATTTCAGATTAACATCTTCATCTGAAACCATTTCCAGACAAAAGCACAGTACTTGAAAAGCAGCCTTTGATGAAATAAGGCCTATTTATGTATGAGTGTTTGCCATAGTCCCTGTCACCATAGTAACTGAGTCCCAGATTCACAAAATCATCTAATTCCTGCTTACACAGCTGAGTACCTCTGAAGTTCTGGGCCTAAGTGTCTCCCAGGTAAATGTGAACTCATTGTACAGGCCTTTTATGAATTGTAAGAAATTATCACTTCTTCATCTTTATTTTTTTTCCCCTTGAGTGAGAAAGCTCTGGCCATGGGTGTAATGATTTTTTGTAGTCAGGCCATCAGTCATACTGTGGAAATACGTTGAAGAAGTGGATTTAAAAGGTTATGCTGGAAACGGTCAGTTTCTGAGCTTCTGGACATGTGGGATCAGCATACTTCATCACTGCTATGGGTTCTTCTTATGTAGCTGGCTCCTTTTGACATGAGAGCATTTTGTCTTCATCCATCTCCTTTGATCTTCAGAACAGGAGAGATGGGGAGGCACTCTTTATCAGGGAGTGCAGTGAGAGGACAAGGGGTAACGGGTATAAGCTATAAGAAGTTAAATTTAGACTAGACATAAGGAAGAAATTTTTGACTATGAGGGTGGTGAGACACTGGAACAGGTTGCCCAGGGAAGTTGTGGATGCCCCATCCCTGGAGGTGTTCAAGACCAGGCTGGATGAGGCTTTGAGCAACCTGGGCTAGTGGAGGGTGTCCCTGCCCATGGCGGGGGGGTTGGAACTTGATGATCTTTAAGGTCCTTTCCAACCCAAACCATTCTATGATTCTATGATTCTATGATCTTGTATTTCACAATTTTTCCAGTGGAACAGGTTAATAGTAAAGTCAACAATATATATGTGATCACTGATACAGCTATCTTCATTTGCAGTTGATATATTTTAAGATTAGGATCAAGGCTTTTTTCAGAGCGGGAGTAGGAGTAGGAACCATCAGATGGATCTCAGCATGGGGAAGATGTCTGCCAAGTAGCGCATCCAACTGAGGAAGCAGGCAGCTAACTCTTCACAGGCTATAGACTCTGGTGTATCCATTTTCTGATAACTGCAAGTAACAGTGACTGAGGCTAGACGCGTCACACATGTGAGTCCTTGAACTTAAGAAAGAAGACAGTGGAAGAAGATTTCTATCCATGTGAGAGTGTATCCATGTGACTGGCATGCGTTGTCACAACTGCTGTGCTTTTGTCCCCAGCACAGGAATGGATTTGTTTGGAGCTGGCGTAGAGAAGCCCACAGTACACAGGAGTTACACAGGCTCATCTACACAACTACATTCCTACTGCCTTGCAAACCTACATTAGTCCCAGGCAATACCACCCCAAAGTAAAAATGCAAAGGCTAAATAAGTAACGAGCATGTCTGTACGTGACTCCTGCATCACAGGGTAAGCCTAACTGAAGCTGGATAGTACGAGAAATACTGGGTTATGGTTTTGAAGCTATGCTTAGTTACACTTTACAATCCAAAATACCAGGCAAAGTGCAAATAAGTCAAACTTACTTTGTTTTGATGGCAAATCCATTTTGTAAATGGGTCATAGACAGTTACTGGTTGTCACACATCCATTCTCTGGCACCAACAGGGAAAAGATGTTGACTAGGGTGACAGTGTCTGGAGTACATGACATACTGTTTCAGAGAAAAATTGCTGTAGGTTTTTAACTCGTTGCAAAACCACTACCAAAATAACCTTTGGAGAGATCACAGAAGTACACAGTTTAAAGACCATAGATGATCTAGAAACAAATTCCATTAAAGAAAATTAAACAAAGAATACCCTTTTTAAAAGATTGGAAACAATGGTATGTTATTTGTACCAAAAAAAAAAAAAAGTCTAGCTTGTAATTTTTTAACATCTTAAAGAATATTTAATTTCTTATATGAGGTTACTTAAAAGGTTAAGGACTGTACAAACTTGAGAGTATGGAACCATCAGAACAACCAAGTGTGTTCTTTTTTTAATCCTTTCTTTTCTGAATGTCTTTGCAATTTTATACTTGTTATACTGCTGGAAAATAGCCATCTGTCATGCTCCACTTCCAAGAATTAGAAAAAAAAGTGAAGTAACTTCTGACCAGTTTCCAGCAAAAATCCCTAGGGTGGGTGGACAGGCCTCATGCCAGTGGTGCTTGCTGGCATTAGCAGAATTAATTAGACACTGCAACACTGAGGTATGAATAGCTCTGTCAGGAGCTCAGAACATGTGGACAGGTTAGAGATCAAGACTTACTGAGTAAGACTGGAAGGAGGGATGATTGTGCTCCAAAGATGCTGGAGCTGAGGTTAAGCAGGGTAGGAGTAGCTGTGTACGATGCACAAGGCATTTTGATGCCTTTGGCAGGCAATGGAACGAGTTGGACATGTCCAGGGTGAGACATCTCATCCTGAAGTAGACTTCTAGCTTAGGTCATATGAGCTGCCTGTTGTAGAGCCTATGGCTTTTAAGTGACTCTGAAGGGTGTTGTGCTCCGGTGTCCACAGTGTAGATGTCTGCAGGTGATGTGAATTTCTACATGCACACTCTTCAATTTGTTTGCGCAACCTGAAAATAGGATGTTACCCATATTAGTGGTAGAAGTGGTACCTCTGGCTGGTAGTGTGCTGTCCTGAGTGTTCACCATTGAAGTAATTCTTGATGCATTCTTTGTTTCTGCTCAGGGGATGCCCCCCCAAAAAAAATTAGTCTGTGCTATCTAAGAGAGTTTGGAATGGGAAAATACAGTGACCTTAGTTGTTTGGTGTATCTTATGAAGAAAATACTGTGGTGAAGACATCTCATGCTGAAGTTGCCCTAGACAGCAACTAAGACAATATGCTAGTCTATGTACAAAATCTTCCTATGTTTGGTTTTAATTTTGCTTCCTCATATTGACTGCTAAGATTTGCTGCAAAAAGCTTCGAATTTTGATAAATGAATCTGAATCAGTTTGTAAATCATTCATTTGTAGTTTTCAATTTGTCAATCAGTTTGTGCAAATACAGCTTGGAATGTTTTGTTCATGAGCTGTTTGCTGTTTATGGCTAGTCCTTCTTAAATGATTATTTTTTCCATTTCCTTCCTGGTTGACTTGAATAGCAGGTGGCGAATTTTCACTTTAAGATCCTATGGTATAAATTTGCAGAGTCATTTGTGTCCTAATTGATGAAAATACTGGGATTCATGAGTGCTTTTACAAATCCTTGGCAGTTGTTCAAGCATCAGAGTAAACATATCTGGCTGATCTTACTCACAAAAAATATCCACAAAGTGGTTTTAAAATCATATAGCTATTGATCTTCCCTCTCTGCACAGAAAAAAAATAACTAATTTCAAAGGAAACAGTTACCCAGGGGTTTCTGCCACATCTAGAAAGTTATAGGAGTTATAGGCTTCTGTCTGTGAGAGGAGTTATATTTGTGTGTTAGAACAAACTGTACCAACAGGTAGCCTGCAGTGTTGAATTTTATTGTTTTCATAATTCCTTCCCACTGCTTTGTTCTTCTGGTTCTATGCCTGGTGACACTGAACACCTTCTGGATGTGCGTTTTGCAGTGAAGGTCAACACCTTTTGGTCAGGGTGTGTGGTCCTCATAGGCTTCCTTCATCAAAGCATCTTTTCCTGCAGGAAGACGTTTTGTAGCCATTAAAGAGCTCCTGCTCTTCTAAAGATGTTCTGTGAGGGATAGCACGCGTTCTGCTGTGCTGCCAACTTTGCAGAATTTCAGAGGGGATTTATTTCGTGAAGACCAGCTCTGACCCTTTGTAACTTAAGGGGTATTTCCACAGTGTGTCTCCAGTGAATTAGGCAGTGCCTAGGAGAATAAGTGTAACGGATTATAACACTTCAATTCCGATGGCTGAGCGTGAATGTCTAAAGAAAGTAATGCTTTCAAATAGAAAGGGAGGGATTTTTCCATCACCTACCTATGCCAAGTGGAGCTCATGAGGTTCCAGCTATTAATTTATTTCATATGTTCAGGGAGCTAATTTCAGTGTTGCCATAGGCAGCACTAGCATAAATGGGTGAGATCCTAATCATTCTCATGCAAACAGAAATGGGAAGAAGTTGGGTTCAGAATGAGTGCCTTTTGAGTAAAATGGTCAGAAAACAAGTTTATGTGGATGTAACCAGTGAGAATAAATAGAGCAGTGTGTGCCTATTTCACAGTTAGCACATGCTCTGAAAGGTTTAAATCTTTGTGTTGTCAGTATGAGGAAGGAAACTGAAACAGAAAAGGAGAGAGCAAACTAAGCAAACTTTGAGAGGAAACTATGAAGGATTACTTATCCCAGTGCTCTTCCTTATGCAGGTATTAATCCATGGGCAAATCTTTCGATTTTATGCACCTCTTCTGGGTTAGCTGCACAGGTCACAGAGATGATACAACATAGATTTCTGTTGAAAACATTGCTTTAAGAGAAAAAAAGCAAACCTTTACAGGGGCTTTTTTTTCATTAAATTAATGTTTTGCTGGAGGAAGACAGGCTTGGTAGATTTTTTTTTCATGCTTAAATACTGTTTGGTTCTTAGAAATATTCATGGATTTCAGTTTGGTTTTGTTTGGATTGGGAATTGACAATGAGAATATAACTCAGTGCTGACTGCTTTGATAGCTGGAGCTGACCATTAATTAACAAGTGAGGAAGGTTAAAATGCTCTTACCTAGAAATGTAGATGCAGCCACTGCCTGTACTTCTCACTTGCACTTGTGTGCGAAAGGATTAAAATGCCAGTTATTAAAAGTGTTACCCTCTAACACTGAAAAAAAAACTAAATAAAAAAATACTTTGTTTGGCTCAGAAGTAATTTTTAATTATTTTAAATTGCTCTTCTTGCAAAACCTTAAAAAACAGTCTGTTACATCTTTTCAGGGTTTCTATAGAGCAGAAAACAGTGTGATGAAATTTCTGTGGCTCAAGCTAAGCATCTCTCAATACAAGTCCAAACTGGATTTGTGCTCCTGGGTAGCATGACAATGGAAAAAATTTGTAATAAGAAATAATTTTTATATGTAAATGTGCAGCTGAAAAGGAGCCTTTATGAAGTACTACCTAAATTTCTGCTGTTGAATAGATAACTATGCTTCTGTCTTTGAATCTGAATCTCTCATTACAATGGCAATACTTAAACCTTTAAAAGGGGTCTTTTTTAGCCAGATCAGCTACTAGTTAGAAAATCATTGTACTCACAATATTTATGAAAGCTTATATGCAATCTAAATACCAATGTGAACAGATATGAAAATCACAAATTCTGTGGCTGTATTTTGACCTTGCCAACTAGGAGCTGAAATGTTTGCACCAATTGGAATTAAAGTGTGGGAGGACCCAAACCTAGCAATGTAAGTTGCTGTTCAGCTTTTTACATGTGTTTGCAAAAAATTTGAAGAGAGTGGAGAAGCTGATATGAAGCATATTTTAGTAGTATTTAAAAGCATGGAAGAAAAACCATGTAAATCAACTGAATTTTGGGAGGCTGTAATGGAAATGGTATAGTATGGACATCTGTACCTTTGTGAGAGTGCTGCTACTGATATGCTTCTGAGAGCCACGAACGAAGAGCTGGTGGTGAGGAGGAGCACAGGGTTTCTTGCATGAGGTAATAGCAGCCAGGCAACAGCTTTGGAGGGCATTCCTTTCATTTAACTTCGGGTGACACTGTATACCTAAGGTGGCTGAACAATTAGTAGCCTTTACCTTCTTCAGAGCTGCCAGGGACAATGTGGAATGGCTCGTTCTAACTAAACTATTAATTCAGGCTGTTGGATTAGATAATATGACTACTGCTTCAAAATATATAACTTGATTATAGGTATATTTAAATATAAGGCCTATTATTAATGATGTGTGTATTAAATGAGACAGCACGCTTAATTGAAAATTAATTGACTTTCCCTAACAGTGTTTACTTTAGAGTACTAAGGCATTTTGGCTCAACTGTACACTGACTGCAGGGAAAGGAGGAGCAGATGTGATTCAGTGACCAGAGAAAGCAGGTCACAGTGGTGAATGAGGCAGGCTGCCATTTCGATACTCTGTACAAAAACTTCTGTGATTGCCCCCGTCTTCATCCCTAACATGGTTTCTGAAGTCTAATGGAGAAGTTTGGTTTCTCTGAACGTGGTCTTTAAAAATTATGTCCGTAGCTGTGAATGCATGCAGCAACTATCCCCTGGCTGGTCTCTTTCAGAAAGATCCTTATGAATCCTTTCAAACAGTTTCTCAGAATGTTTAAAGCCTAAATCCATCACCTGCTGCTGTCCTTCGTAAAAGCTGAAATTCTTTCTTCATAGAAAAAAGACATAAAATATCTACCAATTGCATCAGGTTTCAGAAATTTCTGAAGTTCTGAAGAAACTCAAGTCTCATTTGGGCCTATGAATCCATCTGTTGCATCTTGTACTTCCCTGTGCAATAATACTTTCCTTCAACTGAGAAAAAATATTAAAAGTGTAATTTTGGAGGACCTTTGCATGGTGTTTTTCAGTCCTAATCATCAAAGTCATTGCGATTGTTTATTTTCCAGTGTTTAATCTTTGATTACTGCACCCCGCAGACCCACCTCTATCACCATTTGCCTGCAGCATTTGTGCTTGAAAACTGGACAGCACTACCGAGCAGCAACATTTATGCTCTGGTTAAATTTTCTTTGCTCTGCTCCACGTGCTGAAGCTGATGTTTCTTAGACGGTTGTTACATTTCCTGTTAATATTAGTAGGAGTTTCATAAAGTTAATTCAGAGAAAGTTTGTCAGGTGTAAAAGGTAAGAAAGGTGACTGAATTGAAGCTGTTCCTCAGCCTCTAACACGACCCATCTTGTCCACTGCGAAACTGTAATAGATGCACAAGCTAGCGTGGGTTCCTAAAGGTACGTTAGATGGTGTTCATGAAAGGGAGTTTAGAACCAACAAGGTTCTAAACTATGACTTTTAATTGGGATGCCCAGTATTTAGTATATATATATATATTTTTTTTTTTTAACTGAAAGATCCCGTGTTTGCTCCAAATACTTTCTAAACTAAAACCCCCAATAGTTTACAAATAAAACTGGGCTCTCTCAAGGACAGTATAATTTTAATCATATGCCGACTTCTTTCTGATCCCACTGGGGGACCAGATTGGCCACTCTATTCAGAGCCGGGAAGAATTGTCCTCTGTCCTTAAAAACACAGCCACATTCACTGCAGAACTGGAAAGAGTCTGTTATGGGCAAAATAATTTGGGTTACACTTATTGGAGTTTACTGTGCTATTTGGCAAAAACCTATCTAATTCTATTCATATCAGGTGTCAGAGTAGAATAATTTATGCTGAGGAAAAACAAAATATATCACATAGCAATTAAACAGAAAAATAAAAAATAACTAGATTTTTTTTTCCATTTTTCAGAATATTGCAACACTTTAACACTACAGCTGAAGATTACACGATCATTTTCACATCTGGATGCACAGCTGCACTTAAACTGGTAGCAGAAGCATTCCCTTGGATACCTGAAGGCACAAAGCAACCCAGCAGTCGATTTTGTTACCTAACTGACAGCCACACATCTGTGGTGGGTATGAGAGGGATAACTGCCTCAATGAATGTCTTGTCTGTTCCAATAAAACCAAAGGAAATTCTTATCCGAAGAAAACAGGTTACCATCTGAAGAACAAAATTGCACGACACCTCATCTTTTCTCTTATCCAGCTCAGAGCAATTTTTCTGGTACCAAATATCCTCTTTCATGGATACACGACATAAAATCTGGAAAACTCCACCCTATCAAAATACCAGGGAAGTGGTTTGTTCTACTAGATGCAGCTTCGTATGTGAGCAGTTCTCCATTAGACTTGGGAGTTCACCAAGCTGACTTTATCGCCATCTCATTCTATAAAATCTTTGGATTCCCGACTGGTTTAGGAGCGTTATTGGTAAACAACCAGATTGCCCCCTTCTTGAGAAAAACCTATTTTGGAGGTGGAACTGCAGCTGCCTACCTTGCAGGAGAGGATTTTTATTTCCCAAGGAAATCTATAGCAGAAAGGTAAGGCTTTGTTTAACAAAAGAGTTTTTTGCTGATACTGTTGGCATCAGACAAATGTCTTAGGGTTGGTGCATGCGCTGGGTTGTGATCCCTGTGCTTCTTTATGCAGTTGGACAGGTACTTCACATCTAACTCTGTTTTCTTCTTAATATTCGTTTTTTCCTGTCTAAAGAACATAATCTGAAATATCTACCTTCCTTCCTTGATCTAGTTTGTCACAACTGGTAAAAATATAAGGCTTCATTCAGTGACATAAAGGTCAGTCTATGCATTTTTTTCATTTAACATACCTTAGTGGAACCCTGATTTGTTTTTGAAGCCAGGCCAAGGTTGATCACACAATATAGTGACCCTCTGTGAAACTGGAAAGTAAGGTCCGCGTATTTCACTGGAAAGGTGGCATGCTTTACTCTCAAGAGAAACTTTATCAAAATACCACATGCAATAAGATAAACTAGGACAAATTTTTGTAGCGCTCTTATGCCCTGACTGAGGTCCTGGAGAAGCTGTGAAGCTCTCCTACAGAAAACAGAGGACACCTTAAAGGAGGTCAAACATACACATATAATGAAATGCAGGGTAATGGATAAGCTTCCCCAGTCCCTTGACATGTTGAAACACCACTCTTTGCAATGCTCGGTCTCTCTGCCACTCTCCCTCATGCCAACAACAGCTTACAAAAATGCAGTAAAGGGTATTCCTTCCTTTCACATCCAATACATCTGCACAAAGGAAATTCTTGAAACCATCATTTAATATTAAATTATAGTCCTTGGGTGTTGCCTTTGTCGGCGTGGCGACCTGGTTCAGGAACGGCACGGCGACCAATCCCAGGCCGCTCGGTCCATCTGCTCACAGACGCCAATGTGGTGGACGGCAAATGGTTTTTATTGAAGGGTGAACAGGCTTTATATAATTTGCATTTTACAGCATCACTTCCGTCTGCTTACATCACAAACTGAACACTGCTGGCTACCCAGAGAGTCCTATCTTTCTGTACAGCATGACATCTTCCGGCCGCCAGCCCTAACTACAACATTGGGAGACACAAGAGGTGAAAAGGGGAAACCATCCATGCCTACATCTCCCATGATGTAAATGTCTGACCTTTCACCGTACATGTAGTAATGCTTCATGATGCTTTGTGTGTGTGCATATCTCCTAGGTGTGTGCTCTGAGTGCTGCTCTGGGGTTTGGGGTCTGGACTGGTAAATGCAGAAGCTGGCTGCATCAGCTTGGCTCTCCTGCCATACTAGGCGATAATATTATTTCTGAAACAGAAATTGGTACACTGAATGTCTAGTTAATATTTTAATTTAGAAATAAAAATAACAGGGAAACATTGGTGTTCTGACCTGTGTTTCTGGATTTTCAAAACAAAAAGGCTTTGAAGTGTAGCACTTATGGAAAGTCACGATTAAAGGGCATAAAAATAATGGGATCCTAGAGTGCTCCTGCATCACCTGCAAGCCACAGAGAAAACCTGCTTTAATTTGACTTGTGCAGGCTCTAATTTCTGAGTGTCTTTTCTAGAGGTAATTGACACACGACTCCTGAGATTGCATAGAAGATAAAAATATCTGAAATGTGGTTTAGATCTCAATTCTGCTTTTATACTTTTTTAATTAAGAGGGGAAAGGTATGGGGGAACCTTGAGGGAAGCTCTGTCTCTGGTATCTTTTTCAGGAGTTTTCAGAGCTTTTTTTACTGAATCAGAAGAAGGGCCTGCTTTAACCTTTTACTACTATAGAGTTATAAACAAAGGAATTTGTCCAATTTGATCTCTCAGTCAGGCTCGGCACAGTGTCTGATCTTGGTATGGGGGAACCTGACTCAAATCTGACAGCTGGATACCCAGGCATGTGATCCTATACCCCGTTAGACGCCAAAGTGTCATGCAGACACTCTGAGTCATTGTACATAGGTAAACATTTATATTTGTCCTAAGCTAATCCTTTAGTTATTTTTTAAAACCTAATATTAGTCTATGTTTAGAGCATTTTTGATGCTGTCCGTGCTCCCTAGTGAACTGTGGAGACTTACAGTCCTGCCTGGAGAGGCTTGAAGTTTACAAAAATGGGTCAGGAATGAGGATAACCACTTAAAGCAACAGCATTGAAATTCTCAGTCGATGTCCTCCAAGCTATATCATCCAAATTTACTTTTATTCTTTCAGATATTATGGGGGTTTGCTTGTTATGTTTTTAAAGTGTTTTCCTGATAATAAAATACAGAAATAGAGCAGTTAGGAACTGAACTACTACACTTCAAATGAAACCACAGGCCACTGTATGCAAAACTAATAGGATTACCCTATTTGTAGGCCACGTTTACATTTCTTTGATAGTGATTGGGACACCTGAATCATTATTTCTCATATAAACAGCAACTCTAACCAGGTTTTATCCCTGCCAAGTTGCAGTATCCAAACCCACCTGGAGAAGGCCCTGAGCAACCTGCTCCAGCTGGAAATACTTTGAGCAGGAGGTTGGACTGGAGATCGCCAGGGGTCCTTTCCAACCTTTGTGCTTCTGTGATTCATTCTGCACACCTCTAGCAAGCTCCATCAGCATTCTCTCTTTGGGCATGTCTTTGTGATTTCAAAAGCTTTATTTCTTTATTTATTTTTTTTTTAAAGCTTGTTTACAGTGCAGGGTTAACATTGGGACTGAATACACTGAAACATGCCATTTCGTGTGGTAATTCATAAGGAAACTTGAACGCTTACAAATACCACAGGAGAAGTGGATTAAAATATGTGTGTCTGAATACTATTAGCAGAAGGTATTCCCTGCCATACGTAATCAAAGTGCAGTGTACTGAAGAAGTGTCTTTTTCTAAGTCAAGGTGAAACTTGAGTGGGGATGTGTAATGAGGGTTTTTATTCATCTTCCCTTCCCAGAACTGTCAAAATGGTTACCTTTTTTTCTTAATGGATACAGCTTTTGCTAGTGTTTCTTGTATTTTATTTTGTTGTTCTTACTATATAAATTATTCTATCGCATACTCTTTTACATTCCTTTAATACCATTAAATCACTTCCACATTTTCCAATTTCATGGCAGTAGCCAGTCTTCCTTTTAAAATTGTGTTTATTGTATTTTCATCCTTGTATCAAATAGCTTGACAAATTATTATCATTCACAAATCTAGCCTCATTTCCCATGTTTTTTCTGCACAGCGTGAGATAATAAAATAATATGATTTTGTATAGCAAGAATTCAGTGATAAAATATTCATCATCTGACCTATTTTTCTTTAGTATCTAGGAGTGCTACTCAGAATCTGATCCTTCTGGAATTTATGACTAAGAGCTGTTGTGTTATCTGTAAATTGGATATCTACCTCTTAGTCTACTGGTGTGAAATATCTAGCACATTAGTAGTTGTGTGTTTTTCATTTCCAAATGCATTTTCAAAAGCTTTGGAAATCCAGATGGCATGACTTTGGCTCATGCCTTTGCCACTTGAATGATTTGACAGCCCCAAAGCAGCACCCACACTTTTGTAGTCTATGATGCATTGTACTTAACCAAAGCAGGTTTCTTTATTCTTGATGCTGCAGCTTTTATTTTTGAGGTGATTCAGTGGCTGATATGTATGACCTGCAGAAGAAAGGATAGATCCCTTAAGTTCTGCAGGAAACGTCCTTAATTAGAGCACATCCATGTACTATGGTGGAGAACTATGCTAGAGATATTGGGACAACTCTGCATGCCTGTGCAGCTATGTGTAGAGTGACAGTTCGGAAAAGAATGAAAAATTGAGGCAGAAAGGTAGGAATGAAAACTATCACTAGGATCTGCAGCCACTGCCAGGGACTCGTAAGCCCAAACAGGCAACAGGAGGGTGAGCAGGTCTCTTTCCCCGTCCTCCAGTGCCACCCCGTCCTGCAGAGATGAGAAGCTGGAGGCCATTGAGCAGAATTGTGTAGGACTCTCATAGAGCTGCTCTCTCTGTCTGAAAGGCAGACAAAGTCCTTTCATTTATCGGAAAGGACTTAATTCTGACAACTTTTACAACTGTTTTTCAAAATAAGAGTCGGGAAAAATAAAGGAAAAGGGGATTTTTTGCTTTTTGAGTAACTATAAGGTTCAAGTAACCTGTTATTCTTTCCTTTCTCTGCTGGATTGTAAGTATCTGCTGGAAAGCTTCACGCAGTCTATCTTGTTGCCTCGCAGAACATCCAAGGTGGCAGTTGATATTTGCTGTTGATATTTGCCAGCCATCAGTGCGGCCAGCCAGCTTCTTCCGTATTTGATGCAAGGAAAGTGTTGCTTAATTTTTTTTTTAACTCTTACCATTAAGGAGGCTTTCAAATGTCATTATGCACTCTAATCCTCCAGGTTATTATTTGTTTTCAATACTGAAGTTGTTACATTGCCTGAAAACTCAACATAGAATAAACTGAAAATTGTAAATTAGTGAGCCATACAGAATCCTGGGGAGATCACTTTTGATCTTGATTCATCATGTGTTTCACCTTAAATTGCTGAACCTGGGATAAACTGAAAGCAGTGCCTCTGATAAATGGTTGTAGAGTGCAACCAAACAGTTAAAAACATGTTTGTGAGCTTGAATCAGTGAGAAAAGAGAGAAGCAACAATGTAGGTGAAACTTTGGAGAGGCAATACAGTTGGCAGGAATGGCTTCCTTTAGTCAGTCAGACTCACCAAATTAATATTTGTACAACTCTTGAATGTCCTTGTTTATATTTTCAACCTCTTGCCTTGAAAAGCCCTGTCAGTTTTGAAGACAGCCTTTATTCTTTAACTTTTGTTTCAGGAGCTGGTGATACATTTCTTTTTAGCTACATAGCTGTAGAAGTTCGGTGGTTAGGGTCTTCCATGTTATACAAAACCCTTGTTCAGAGCTTCGAGCAGAGGTTCAGACAGACACCTCCTGGAGTACCAAGTCAGCTGTAATTACCACGCTCTTCAAGCAGGGATGTTGGAAAAAAAGGAATCAACTTCCACTCTACTTATGGATTGCCTACTCCCATGTTATACAAAGTCCAGAGCCACAGAAGAAGATGCTTTCCTCAGTAAGCTCTTCACTGTGTCCCAGGGACGAAAAAGATTTTAGTTGTGTTTTCATCCTCAGTGTTTCTGTTGCACAGTTGGGAAATCCCAGTCTGAAGTGGGTCACATATAGGGCTTAGAGCTGCCAATGCTTGGAATGAGTCAAAAAGGTAGGTATTGTATTAGTTGACGTCTAAATATTTGGGTCTATTGCAGCATGCAGTTACAGTGTACAAATTCTCAAACCAGTTCAGGTCCTCAATGCAATGTAGCTGCAGTGCCACAGACATCCGTGCCAGGCAATATACATTGCTTCTGAGTGTCTTTGTGCTGAGGTGCAATCTACAGTGTGGAAATAAATACAGGGGAAAGTGTTTTTTCAGGTGGGAAGGGGGGTAAGCGGATCTTGCACACTTTTTAGCAGTGTTCAGCAAAATTAATAAAGAACATAAATGCAAAGAATTTTAAACTGTATTGTGGATTCTCTTACTTGGAGGTAGGCGGAACGAAGCTAAGGATGTTTCTTCTTTCATTGCCAGAGTCTCGTTGAAAGCCAGTGTTCATCATGTGCCTGAGGTAGTCACATACCTATCACACAGAGACTCATCTGGATCACATCAAACATCAATCTGTATTGTTAAGCACCTCCGTGCCAGTATATGGTTGACACCAAATTATTGACTTATGAAATAAACTTTATCAATTGCTAGGGAGCTAGAATGCATTAATTTTAAAATTAAAAAAAAAAAAGAAATTTGGAGCTCATTATAAAATGTATTTTTCTTAAAAGTGTTTTGAGATGATAGCAAGAAAGAAAGGGATTCTGTTATATATCAGGACCTGATTTTGCTTTTGATCAAATACAGTAAAAAATCTGCCTGATCCATGCACAATGTGTGTTTGCAGTCGCTGTGGCTGGCAAGTTGTCATGACGTAGTTTCAAGTTCTTAAATTCATAACGAAACCTTTTCCCTAAATCTTCTTTGGGAAGCTTTGTGAGTTTCTAGCACCAGCTGTTGGGATTTTACAGCATTCTTTTTTCTGGTGATGAATTTATTGTACACTTTTTATTGTGCTTTGCAGATTTTACATTTGCAATTGATCAGCCTGTTTGATATATGAGGAGAAACAACGGTAACTTGTTTGGAATAAAAATCACTTTTTTTTCCTTCACCATTTGTATTGTATACTGAGAATATCTTGATATTAGCGTGTACAAGGGGGAGACTGGCTTTTTGACCAAGACGATATTTACAACATAAAAGTCCTGTACAGAAAACGTTAAGGGATTGGCTTACTTCATACTGCAGGCATTAAAGGTTTTGCTCTTTCCTTTTACCTCAGGCAGTTCTCAGGAATTGCTGTAAAGACTCCATGACATAGCATAAAATTAGTATAATGCCCTTCCTTCGACTCCTGAAGTCTTAGAGACAAAAGCACGAGCTAAGGCAGACGTACTGAAGAGCTGTAACTAGTATCAGGGGGTCAATTTAGATATTCAACCTTATTTTAACCTAGTTTTTATGTGTTTTGGATCCTCTGGCGTGTGTGTGTGTGTTTCAAATACTTCTACAGTTATGTTGAAATTGTTCCAAGTTGGCTACTGAAACTTTTTTGCCTCCTTTGGAGTGAGTTTAATGTGGATTTACAGAGTGCACCCTGAGATGTGCGAGAAGCAACACGCCTGAGCAGGAGCGTGTACTGCCTGTGCGCCTGGCCCTGTCCTTGTAGAACACAAGCTTGTACTTTAAGTAGAATAGTTTTATGCTAATTGTACTGCTGTATTTCTGTGTAGATCCTTTTGGAAGCACTCTTAGGAGATAACTTATTTTCTCCCTTTATAGTGGATCCTGTCCCGGTACTATGTGTGTGGGTTTGAGTTAGGCTTTTCGGTGGGCAGGGGGCTGAGAGAGGCGTGGTGGAGTGCCTGGGAATTAAGATTGCTGCCTGAATGCAATCGAAATGGAGTTCTTCCAAAATGGGATGGGGCTAGGTTGTTTCCTTTAAGGTTTTGTCCTTAATGCAAATAATCATTATACAGTGAAAAAGAAGTATACTCCCCTAATAAAACCTGATACTAAGGTTATGTCAGGAGATGCCTGACCACGAGTGACAAAACATCTCCTCTCCTATAACAAACTAATGCACGGTAGTGTCCTAAGTTATATTAACTGTTCTTGCTTACTTTTATTTGCCCTTTTTGGGAAGAAGGTGCTAAATATCAGTAGTTTTCAGCATGTTGTGCACGGACCCCTCGAGATCCATGAACTTGCCATAAAGGCTCCGCAAAAGGAGACCAAGACACATTCATATACGATGTGGCAACCAAATATGTGATGTTTAGAAAGAGATCTTCACCTTCACTGCATTTTTTTTTCGAGTTCAGTGTCTTCCCTTCCACTCAGAATCATGCTTCTAAAATATTTTTTGAAAGGTATTCTTGATCAGACTCATTCTTGTCAGTATCATGAAAGACAAGTCCTATAATTTAAGAGAAGCATATATTTTTGCAGTCTAAATAAAGTCACAATACAAGAGAGCAAGCTGAAATGCCCATAGGTGTTTGTCTGTTAATAGGAGAATATTCACAACACCATTTTAAGTTTAATGACTCAGATTGTGTGACTTCTTAGGTGATATTTATTTTATATTTTATTTATAGCTAAGCTACAGAGAGCTACTTTTTAAAAAAAGTTTAGTGGTCACTGGCTTCCTAGTGGGGAAAAAGAGCTATATAGAAACAGAGCAGTTTAAATGCTTAGATGATATCACTCAGGCTAGTATTTAAGATTACAAGTACAAGCATTTTTTTTTTTAATCTTCTTACTAGTCAAATATATGCAAGAGTGCATTTGGCAGTTGTGCTTTTGGGAACCTGTGAAACATCTACAGATTTCTCAGATTTAATTCAGAAGAAAAAGGAAAATATTAATACTCTTGAGAAAAAAAGGCATTACAGTCTTTCTTGACTTTCACGTATAAGCAACAGTTTCCAAAACAGGAAATACTCAAATTTGATTAAACACTTGGCTGTCACATTTCAGCCTGTTTGTGTTCAATTAAAAAATTCAGAGAGATTCTCTAGCATTATTATAATCTACTTTTTCCATATCTAGGCACTTATATTATCAAATAACATCTGCTGTGGCTTAATAACTGTATCAAATGATTGTAATAGCTTTATTTCAAGGAATTTAATGATAAAAAGTTTCAGAGTTACAGCAGGGAAAGTACTTCCGCTGAAAGGATTGTATCTCCTATTTCATATGGAAGGGTTGTATCTCCTGTTTCATACTTTATGGCAGACATTTCACAATTATGTTTTTAGTTAGTACCCTAAAGTGCCCCCCCCCCCCCCCCCCC
>WKFP01014787.1:518349-568609 GCA_011057875.1 Pterocles orientalis | reverse complement strand
GTATCTCCTATTTCATATGGAAGGGTTGTATCTCCTGTTTCATACTTTATGGCAGACATTTTGCAATTATGTTTTTAGTTAGTACCCTAAAGTGCCCCCCCCCAGCCCCCCCCTTTTTTTTTTCTATGGCTGCTGATGCAAATAAATTCAGCAATTTGGATTGTATGGATTTTCTTCATAATATCCAGTGCTACAAAGTGGTTAGAGGTGTCCTGGTTGGTGTTAAGTTAGGTACACTAATATATGACCAGCTAAGTGAGAAAAATGGCATGCTGCGTTTGTCAGTGATAGATTTAGCATGGTCTGTCCTCGTGGGCAAAACAATAAATAAGTGGTAAGTAACAATAACCCAGTTAACCCCTCCTAGAAAAGCAAAATTTTAAAAAAAGTTTTTCTGCTGTCAGTATGAAAAATTAAGGCAGCTGCTTTGAAGTCCTCACCAGTATTAAAGAGAAATGTTGTTCATATCAGATTATGCTTAGGTCTTGTTTGTTCCGTATCTACATTTTTCCTGTCATGATGGGTTAGGTTAGAAGGACTGTATAAAATTAAAGAGCCAGACTCATTGTTAGCCTGAGATTTGCTGTGTTTATCTTGAGAAACAGAAGTTAAAAGATAAAATAAACCTTGCGCGAGCTTTTATCAAGTTGAACAAAGCATGTGTTATGAATATATATATAAGAAATATAATTGTACACTGTGGACTACCAATATGTGGAGACCAAGGCACCTCTAATCATCTTTTAGTGCTAGTCATTTGGTAACCGTTTTGTGGGGTCATCTTGACTACTCAGTTCTAATACGCTTCAAATCACACCTCTGTGTGACAGAAGGGTTTCAAAATAAGATATTACACATCAGATGTTTGGACGTGAGACTGTTCTTTCTTCTAAAGAAACAGATTTCATGCTGATTTGACTGCCAGCATGATTTAGAAGGCACCAGTAAAGCAGTGAGACATAAGCATTTTGAGTCTGGTGATCTGAATATCAGAGCTCCGTTTGTATAAGAAAATAAGGATGCTGTATATTATTTTGCTAAGTATCATAAACTTAGCTGTGGTTCTTTCTATATTTTTTTGATATTGCAAGCCTGAGAAGGAAACAGTCCCCCTGTATTTAGCCATCCACCATTTTCTCTGGTTTTGTGATAGTATAGCTGCATCAGGTGGGCATCCTAAAAGTTGCCTTGCTTTTCATTAAGTATAAATGCTCCTCTGAATTGCCTGGGTGTTCCTGGATGTTTGTAGATGTCATATACAAAATCTGTCGTTTGGAAATTTGCTTTTTGATCCAAGATCAGATATTTGCTCAGTTATTGTAATACATTTTCATCTTAAACCATTCTTCCTATATGAAAAAACTTGTTCTGCAGAGCCACTTTGAATAATGGCATAGGAATGTTGCTTGACAGAGAGTCCTACCCTTAATCTAATCAATTAGACAGCAGATATTTTTGGTGCAGTTTTAGTTTCTGCATTGTATGTGGCCATCTTTCTGAAGGTGTTAAATATTAGACAAATAGTGTCATGTTTCACTTCCTTTTTAAAAATTATTTTCTGAAGTTGCATGAATCTCTGATGTTTGGCATGTTGTTCTTTCTGAAACATATTATTAATTTGTTGAAGTTTTGACTGCTGTTTCACCTAGATCCAAATATTTTATGGGAAAGCGTAATTTCAGGTGACTTCCTAATGTAAAAGGCGGAAGACATCTTTCAGTCAAAATTGATTATTTGATTGAAACTTCATTATTCTCCTTTAATTTACATGTAACTTGTATTTTGTGTAAGTTTTAATATTTAGTCATATTTTTATGTTTAGCATCAAAATGTTCAATATTTACTAATAATTTCATACTGAAGCTGCTGTAGCGTGTGCAAGGTCAAAGTACTTTTTAAATTTTCTTGTCACCATCACTTTCAAGATTTCAAATATTCCTTTTTGCTCTTGCTTTAGTATGACCCTTTGCTAGCACAACACATGTAGTCCCAGAGAGGTTGCACACTGTTGTGCTAAAAGCCTAGGAAGAACATTTGCAGGCTTTCAAAAACATGACGCGGTAAATGAGGATAGCGTGAGATCTTTGTAGGCAAAGTGACACAACTGCTGTACAGTGACCCAATTCATCTCCTGCTGGACTCCATAGGAGACCACTGATTATGTTCTATATGCTAAATTTAATCCCTTTTAATAATTTGAAGTGACTTTAAAAAGAAATTAATTCTCATTGATTCTCTATCTAGACGCTTCTAGTTGATTTTCCTAGGCAGATTGCTACAGAATTGGGGACGAGCAGGAAAACTCTCTCTGATTGTTTGTAAGAATTACACTCTTAGTATTTAATGAATGTGATGATTAAATTAGACCAACAGAAGAAGCAGGACCATACACTTTAGCTAATGTTTTCTGAAGTATATGGCATTTTATATATGTGAATATGTATAAGGACACATGTAAGCAAGATACCATAATTAATTTACCAGTAGACGGATAACTGTGGAAAAATTCCTCCCTCTGAACTTTACCTGTGTGTAAGTCTAAATTCTAGATGTAACAAACTTCATGAAGCTGTAACTCTTCCTGTTCTCTCTTACCTAGTGGTGGGTTTACAATGAGTTTTACATATAGAGATGCAAGGTGCAATTTTAAATTTTAGTGAGGGCTAAATGATGTAGTGTGGCTAACCAGGACTTGACAAAGGACTTGGCCTGCAAAATGTTTTAAATAATAGGATATAAATAAGCCAATTTTATCTTTACAACATGATTGCATTTCTGAGAAGGTTGAGTACCTTCATAATTTTCTTGTTTGTATTTAAACTGTGTTGTGTATGTATATTCACAACAGAGCACAGGTAAACATTATTAGTGGAACTGATGTAAAACTTTTAGCTACAGACAAGGAGAATTTTAATGTGTTCAGTTTCTATACAAAATGTGAATCAAAATGTGCTGTGCTTCTCTTGTTAAAGGAGAATGGTCTCCTGATTTGTTAGTGTGCCGGTTTGTAGCAGACATCCTAAATATTTTCTGCAAATCTTCCTATTATGGAATAAAGTATGTGAAGATTAATGTCCACAGTAGGGACACACCTGCAGTCTTCATTTATATGAAATATATATAGGAATGTAGAGATATTCATTTTGTGTTCTCTAAAAATTTCTCTAATACCTGCATGCTATTAACATTGTCAGCAAATCCGTACTGTAATCGTGCATACCTTAGTGGATGTGCTACCTTTCAAGTTCAACTATATGCAATTTTTAGGTATTCATATTATTTGATGAATCAAACTTACAGTAAAACTACAGTTAAAGTGTAGCAAATGTGGGTTTTATTTCAGTTCTCCACATGCAAGAAAATGTAAATTAACACATACTTCTCCCATGCAGGGAGTACTGAATAAGTTCTCATTTAATCTCCCTTCCTGTCTGATGAACACAAATGCTTGGCAATCATAACTGTGAGTCAAAGATAAAGGAAGATTTCTTATCATAGCCTGGTTTATTTAAATTATGAGCTAAAGCGGGGAATGTGAGTCTTGAAGAGGTCATTTTGTAGTTAATGAAGCAGTTTTAACAGCCAACGAGATCTACCTTCAGCTATTTAAATAGCTGCAGAATGTTAAAAATTTATATGATCATAAAGTCTCGCAGAACATCTTATTTAAGTAAATTTTTCTTATCTCTGCTGCTTTCCCAAATTAAAGATTAATAATCCATTAATTTAAGATTTCTGAAACCTTTTTTCCTCAGGTACACAAAGTATTTAACAAGGAAAGCCCAGCCATCATTGAATATTGTGTGGGGTTTGTTCAGATACTTTTAAATCTATAGTGGCATATGGAAAAGGTGTGAAAATATTTGTCAAATCTGTCAAATTTGCTCTTCTGTGGGTGTCCTGAAGGGGATGGAGGAAGAGTAGTATTCTCTCACTATATTTATGTCTGCAAATTACGCTGTCAACACATTTTCAAGGTGCAAATGACATGTCGAAAAGGGAAAACTATACACACAAATAAGGAGGAGAGTATGCCACTAGCAAGGTTTTTCATGGAATTACTGACCAAAAAATACCTCAGCTGTAGGAATGGATGCAGCATACTGCATGACGAGTATTTTTTCCTCTAACTTAATTTAAGAACTCTTTCTTCCTCTGAGCCTACTGGAGATTGAAGCCTGTAGCTAATATCCAAAGTAACAGAGGTGTGGGATGCCGTGTCTTGTGGCAGATTAACTTTTTGATTCTTCATGAATAAGCCACCGAGACCATGTTGTGGTCCTGTGTGTAAGCCCTGTTTTACATCCTTTGCCTTTGAATTCTGGCTGACCCAACAGCATCTCAGACAGTGACCTGGCAAATGGACTGATCAATGTGCATGGTTGGATGGTGAGCGGTAGCTGTCGTACTGTGTTCCTGACTATTTCTAATTTTGCCGCCCAACTTGCCCTGCCTTGCTGTCAGCGTATCTGTAGACTTAAGTGTACAGAAAGTAAAAATTGAAGCATGGTTCCTCCTCACCTTTGCTCTGGGTTATGCTGATGTGTGTATTGATTACAACTAGAGATTAAAGTTTAGAAAACACTGGAAGAACTTGACGTTGCAGAAAATATCAACCTATCAACTTAGTAGACTTAGGGCTTAAATGTTTCAGGGCTCCTCATGATTGAAAAAAGTCTTTGAGTGATGCCATCCTCAGAATAAATGCTGTGGATCTTAAGTAATAATAGCTGATTGATCACTTCACTGTAAACTGTGAGCTTTCCAGGCATACACTACTTTCTTTGAAGTATTAATAGGAGAATATTATTGACACTGTTCTTGAGTTTCTACTGAAAACCTCAATACATGGCAAGATTTCCAATCCAAAGTTCTTATTTGGGGAAGAGGTCAAAACCCAAACACTGAACTGAGCTGTTTTCATTTCACAAGTAGGAGTTTTAAGGCTGCATTTGTGGTCCAGGTTGTGCAAGGTGCTGTAACCAGAAGTGTGCAGCCAGATTTTTACCCTTGGGAGTCCAGGAACATGAGAGTCGTCATAGTCAATGATAGTCTGAAATACAGGTGAAGCAAGGCTTGTGAGTTGCAGTAACCTACTTTATTGGACCAACCACTACAGCTGGGAAATCTTTTTGCCTTACAAGGTTTAGACACCATTAAATCAGGCAGCTTTTCCTGGTGCTTCACTGAAAATAAATAAACTGTAGACACTGCCGTCTGCTTCTTACCTATTTCCCCTTAAGCCAAAACCAGAATTTTAACAAAGTGTAATTTCTAGGGAATAGCCTTATTGTAGGGATGCAATTTGTTTCTTAAATTTAAAATAAAGCATAGTATTTGTATATTCATTTGTGCTGGAACATATCGTTATCGATTGCAACAGAGACTTTCTGGCTTCATAGACCACAGTGATTTGACATCCCATAGTGATATAATTTCTATATGCATTACAGATCTGTACAAAAAAAGAGAAAGCAATGACTACCTTTTGTCTGATTTCCATAGGGGAAAATATCTTTGTCATCTGTTTTTGTTTGCAGAAAAAAAAATAAAGAAAAAAACCCACAACTTTTCAGGCAGTCTTTGCATGACTTTAAGCACAACTGCACAGTAAAAGTAAGATACTCTTGTTTATAATATACCTTTGAATAAACCCTAATCCTAAAAGGAAGAAAAAAAATAGTTAGCAGTATAATTTTAGAACTATGGAGGGTTTTTATTTCAATATACCTGAACATACATATGTAAGTGAACACTAAGTTAGTGATTGATTTTTAGACAACATCTTGCACACAAAAATTAACTTGATTCTGCAACCTCGGGCAACTAAAATTCAGTGAGGCATGGTGAATAATGTGTTTTCTCTATTTGTTTAATAATGTACAGTATCTAGACAGCCCCAATTAGGTTTGGAAGTTCAGGTCCCTGCTGGGTCTTCTTGCAGTCTGGGGAGATCTGAGAATACAGTGTTACCTTGTACCATTTCCAACATTCTGTCTTAATATTTTTATTTCAATTACTTCCCTGATTGCAGAGAAAATATAGTCAACAAAGTGATAAAACCTTGAATCCTTTTCATCCTGGCAATTTGATTACCATTTAAAATGAGAATTTTTTTTATGTCTGAAAAGTTCAAAGTTTGTTTTTTCCCTTTTAGCATTGCCTTATAGAAGCATCCTAAGAGAATAAGACCTTCTTGGCATATATGAGATGCATCAGTAATAATCCTGTTTGCAGAAGCCCTGCATTAGTAGAAAATGTTGACATTCAGACTGAAAACTAGTGACAGATTTGCAGGCCTGTTTTTATAAATTACATTTTTATGATCTGCCTTGTAGGATTATCCCAATGAAATATTGGATCATTTTTCTGTTTTTTACTCCATTGTTTTTCTGGTTTTGTTTTGCAATCCCCTGATTATACTTGACTCTTAAGAAAAGCTTTAGAGAATGCCCTGTATTTGCAGTGTGAATTACGATTGTGCCAGTGTGCATAACAATTACATTATAAATATTTCCTCAGCCGTTTGATAAAGATTCAAATTAAGAAAAATAATTACCAGTACCATTACAATTATATATAATTACACTATATTCAATTCCGTTTATCTCTAACCTCCTCTTGCCACAGTGTGTTAATTGTTGAAGAATTAGATTTTAGCTGACGTTGCTGAAGTAAACATGGATTTTTCTGTCCTTTATGACATATTTTGCTTAAATGAAGAGTTTTATCAGCATGTTTTCTCACCAGAAAATAATGCAGTTTAGCTGGCTCAACTTCAAAACCAGCCTCCCAGGTGAAGACTTTTTTTCTAAAGTGGAGTTTAACTTGGTTAGGTTAGAGAGACTGTTCCCTTGTAACAATCCTAATTCCTTACATAAAAATGATCTATACCTGGGCAAACATAGTTAATTTGTATTTATACAGTAAGAGAGATGTATGGCCACTGGATTTTTTTTTCTAACCCAGACATTGGCTAAACACAGCAGAAGCTTTCCCAGAGAAGTACAAAGTCTTCCAGATCATTGAATGAGGAACCAGTGAATGAGGAACGTGCCTCTCAAATGGTACACAGTTTTGCTGACCAAGAGAGGCTACGTGCAGCATAGCCTGTATGGCAGTATAGTTGTTTACAACAGATTTTATTTGATATCTTATTTATGTTGCCTTCAAATAGTCCCTTGATACTTTAAAGCAATCCTTGCATGTTAAACAGTCATGTTAATTGTGCTTTTCAGAGACTCTGAGACTAAACATTTTTTTCTTTCTCTACTTGCTTTAGGGAATTCTTGTCCTATTCCAGATGAAATCCTGATTTTAGTCTCTTTGTGCAGCTTTGCGTCTTAGATGTACGTAATGCTGATTACTTGCAGTTCTTTATTCAGTATGCAATCTGCTAGTGTACTTTGACTCCACAAAGGACTAATAGCCTGTGACTGAAGGAGATTCTTAGGTTTTGAGAGATCTAGATCATATTTCTTTTTCAAGATCCATAAAATTTTAATTAGTCTGAATTTAGGATAGGTATCTTTGCTGTTTAACACAGTTGTTGAAAGTGGCTGCAGATTTTATTCCCATAGCCTGTGTTAAACTCTGAAATCCAACGTTGATGTTAGTTGGCAGAACAGTAGCTATTCCCAGCACCTGCAAACAGAACCCATAATATCTCAAAATGAGAACTGCAGTCCTTTTCTTTTTAAGCTACAGTTCACCTTCATAAAGCAGGAAAAAAACCATGCAAATGAAAATAATAAACTCACAGTTGCACTTACATTAATGTGCATTGCTTGTTTCATTATCATCTCTTTATGGGAATGTCCATGGTAGGACACAAGGTATGACCTCTTAACCTGTTAACTGTAGTTAGCAGCGGTGCGCTGACCTACTGTGCAGAGTGGTGAAAAGTAGTTGGCTGAGTTGAATGGTTGAACACGATTCTGAGCAGGTGCTTGGTGAATAGTTGTTTGGAAATTGTCCAACTTACTCTAATCACAATGAACATTGAGGACATATATCTCAGAGGTACCTAGGAAAAAGAATTTAAATTACTCAAGTCACATTTCTCCACATCAGTGGATGGTTTGCAGGGATTTAGCTTGGTCATAAACTGAACCAGTTGCCTCATATATGCCCAAAAGAGGGGAAGGAAGTCAAGATGGCTCCCTTAATATTAACGAAAACCTTAATTATTTTTTTTAATTAAAAATAGTAGCTTCGCTCTTTTTGAGGAAAAATTGCAAGCAAAGACAACATAGCATGTTGCTTGGCAGCTGTTGAGACCAAGGAAAAGTGCAAGAGCTAAAGAACAGAGCTTGCATATAGGCATGAGTACTCCTTAAGGATGTCCCGTGGTGGCAGCCAGCAGTGTGTGTCCCTACCAACGCCTCTAGAAAACCCCTCAGGCACCATCTCCCTCTGCAGCCACAGGTTCTATAAGAAGAAGCAAGCAGCACGGTGCTCTTTCTCAGCCTTCCTGCACAAACACTCTGCTTGGTGACATCTACCTGCTAGCATAGGGAGGAGGTGAGGGAGAAAGAGTAACAAATTACAGCCCTGATTACAGTCCTTGATAAATTTGCCTATAGAACCTGCTGCTGCTAACAGAGGTGTCATTAGAACAATCCAAAAGCTCTAGGACTCACTTTTAAATTAGTAGCTGGACTCACCAGGCTTGGGGCTAAGTGCTTCTTGAGAGTCAAATTTTACCAGGACTGCTCTTGGCTAATCAATATCCATCTCTATGAGTCATCAATATTATAGTCAGTCCATTCCATCTTTTCCATTTGTTATTATGATGACAGAAGGTGTTAAGAAATGCTGATTCTTTTTGCATGGCTTAAAATTTTCCAAGCTTTTTGTGATGGTGGATGTGCCAGTATCTTCCACTTATGTCACTAATGTATTCTGTTTTTCTCAAAGGAGCCTTTGAAATGGCTTCAGTGAGTTTGAACACCAGAATTTTAATAGTTGATATGACACCTAATTGAACGAAAACATTGGTCAAGTTCTATTAAACATAGTATCTGCAGAATGGAATTCCATTAACAAATGTACCTTTAAAAACTTTTGTAAATGTAAAACTCCATTAGGCAAAATATCCTTGACGGTGTATTATCAGGTATGTCCCTTCTCAAAAAAATATATACAATATTAGACACAAAATAATCTAAAAAGAGATAGTTTGCTAGACTCCCTCAAATCTAGAATCTATGCTTGTTACAAGAACACAGATTATCAGTTATTTTAGTAGGTTACAACTGAAAAGAAGTTGCAGATAGGGGTTTTTTTTGCAGTTCAGACATAGCAACAAGATGTTAGCAATATTTATTTAGAGGTTTATGCTAAAGTAGCAATGTTTTAGGGTTGTTTCTACAAGAATGGTGGAACTCGATAAAAGATTATGTGTATTTTATGTCTCAGTTGAGCTGTAAGTACTTTTAGTATCTGTTTTCAAAAGAACTTGTGGAGATTTGTGCTTTTTAATCAGAGGCTAGAATCGTGTCCCTGAAATATATTTGAGTTTAGGAGAACAGAGTTACGAAAGATTATTAAATTGTACATGGCACGTCATATCTGCACAGAATGATGTGGCACAGTGAGAAATTACAGAAAATTCAACAAATTCTGTTGTAAAGTTTGAAGTTTTAAATATGAGTTTTCAGCATGTGTTCCGGTTTCAGGTGAGACAGAGTCAACTTTCTTCATAGTAGCTAGTAAGAGGCTGTGTTTTGGATTTGTGCTGAGGAGAAGGCTGATAACACACTGATGTTTATAGTTGCTGCCAAGACAGTCAAGGACTTTCCAGTATCTCTGCTGTACCAGTGTCTGCAGGTGCAGAAGAAGACTAGATCTTGTATCTAGACTTAGACCAAACATTACAACTTTTTCATTTTAACCACTCTAACTAAAAAAGTAATGAGCATATTCTTTGTTGTTTCTCTCCATGCCTAGTATTTTCCTGGTAAAAACATGAGTAGTTAGTTATCTTTGTCTAGTCATCACAGGCAATGCATGTAAAGCTACCGTTTTCCTTTCAGATCTGAGGTCACTGAGAGCAGCTCTGTGCTGTGCTGAGACAGCTCCTCAGGGCAAACCTGCACATTCATTGCAGAGGAAGACCTAAGGCCAGTGACAATTTTCACAAGCGTACAAGTGAACACTCAGCGGGGACACCCTGAGAGTAGAAAATTCTTTAGACCTAAGTCTGAGGTGAACACAAAATTAATTTAGTGGCTACAGAGAGGAAAAAGAAAACAAACTGGGACAGCTAAGAGTTACCTTTAAAGTTATTTACTTCCCCACCCCCAGGTTCTTAGGTTTCAATCTTCTGTGTGTATGTACAAATTTAAAAGGAAGATATCTCTCAGACGTTGTATCTGAAAGAATAAAGACTGTTTTTTTCCTCATATGGTTAAGCTGCCTTATTAATGTAAATTTTTAATTTTATCCTTTGGATTTCTCATTAGCTTTACAACATGTCTAGATTATTCAAATATTATATTTCAGCTTCTAGATGACATAAGATTTAAGAGCTTTTGCTGGGCTCTAGCAACTTGTCTCTACATTTTGCCAGAAGCTGCTTTAGTATAAAATAATCTTCCCGTAGTTAACGTTCAGGATAGTCTGCAGAGCATCTTAAGACTTAAATGCCAAATAACTGTCATATAGCAAGTCTTAGTATTATGGCACTAAATTGCATTGCAAGCAGTGTGATAAACAACATCATAATACTTTGACACATTCATCATTAATTATAACTGAAATCAAATCTCAAATGGATTTTTTTCACTAATTATATCCAGTAAAGCAAACATTAACATATAAGGAGAAGGGAGGATGGAAGGAAGAAGTCTTCCAAAAGCATAGCTGATATATCAAAATACTGAATAGCCTAAAAAGTCTTATTAGGTTTTCTATGGGGTTTTCTACGTATATTAAGAGATTAAAATATCTGAAATACATTTGTAATTCATTATGTGAGTAATTGTTTTGAATGCAAAACTTTGCAGTGACCTACTGGTTGTGTCATTTTAAGGTAGCACATGAGACTTCTGTGTGAAATCCCGGATTTCTCCTCTTTGACATAGAAGGCTAATATTGAACTAAGTTTAAAGTCATGGATTCTTCTGACCGCCAAAATATGGGATGGGTGGTATTTTAGACCTCATACTGCTGTGCTTCCTGTATGTCCCTGAAAACTGTATATGGTATTTGTGAATGTCAACTCCATGGAACTTTTCCATCCAAATACATATTTGTTTTCCACTGGGGAACTTTCTGCTGTCAGGGAAGCTCCGAGTCCATTAATGCAAATTATTTCCTTTGTACTGGGAAATCTGAGAGTCTGGCAGCAAAGCTGTGGGTGGCAGTGCTCTGTGCTGCGTACTGTCACACTGTGGTACATCACCGCAGCGCCTTTTATGTTCTGTTAGAGCCTGTGTCAACTCAATGAATGTGAATTTTGTTTTTCTTTTGTTTGCTGTCTTCTTAAGACTCTGTTTTTACAAAATACTTCATTACTTGTATAGTACTAAACTTACTTCAAAGTGTGATTACACTTTCCTCTGTATATTATTATGAATTCGCTGCATGCAGGGCTGCCTCCTTTCTGCTGTATTTAGTTCTCTCCAGTGGTTAGCGAGTCTAAAGAGACACTATTATATTTGGAGCACCTCAGCTGGCTCTTTGATTGAATATTTCTGCTCATACCAGACATCTTCACTGCCTGTTATCTTACAAACTTCAGTTACCCGGCTGCTTGTCACTGAAGTATCTATGTACTGTACCTGAAACATCAAAGTAGGGGAAGAGCAAGTAGTTTCATTTCAGCCTTGGTTAGTCTTCAGTTGGTAAACTGTGAGAAGCTCTACTCTGGTGGGCTTTTCCTAGACAACATACCTATTTTTCTGTGGTGGGGGTGCAATTCAGTGAAACTTGCATATAGCCATTTTGTCTCATACTTACTATTATGCTCTCCATAGCACATAAAAAACTCAATATATTTCCAACCAGGAGGATTATACACTCATTGAGAGCTAAATTTTGAAAGTACGTTTATTGATAAGAGAGAATAGATGACTTAATGTAAGGGTGCATGTTGAGTTTTTCAAATGAGTATTTGGTATTGCTATGTCACTGTACAATTTTCCTTTCTTGATGAATCTTTTGTGTCTGGTATGATTAAGGCAGAGAGAATTTCTGCACTTTTATCTCAAAAAAACATTCACGGAGGTGGGTATTTTCATTTTTACTGTGTTAACATAATTTTAGAAAATCATACCACTGTCGAGAACAACTTTACTTCGGTGACAATTAATCAAAATAAAATTTTCTTTTTGTTCCTCATCACTATCACCAGAGATCCTCCTTACTGGAAGCATATGGAACTAGTCAATATACCGTACAGTCAGGCTGTATACAACGTGCATACAAATTTATAAGAAAAAAGCTGTTAGTAAGTGCATTTCTTTTGCTCTTGTCTCAGTAGTCTCTTTACACAACTGATGTTGTGCAAGACAGTGCCACCTTAATTGAGTGTGAAATGAAGAAGGTTTTTCAGAGATTCCCAAAGTTACAAACTTCTGTATTTATGCAATTTTTTATGCAGATTCATAAAGTGAGAGGAGATGCTACTTTGGCACTTCCATTTGTTGTTGGATTCTTAGGAGGGGCAACCACCTTCTGGGTCATGTAATCAGCCTGTTTGCTGTCAAAGACACACACGCTATATAATCTCTTCTTTACATTGAGCCCATGTGCCGAATGAGGGGGAGAAATGGGAGGGAGGGCATGTTGGTTTGGGTTAGTTCCTGCTGCTCCTGTTGAAAAATTGTTCTATAATCTCATATCTTGGATGGACACAAGACTTCTACTTTGCAGTCTGTATTATCTTGTGGTCAGTTTGGTCATATGTCTGCATTTTGTCCTGCAGCTTAAAGAGCTCTTTCTCCTCTCTGGTTGTTACCCACCTCTTCCATCTCTAGAACTACCAAGAACAATTCTACTTAGCTTTGATTTTCCATGCTAAGTAAACAGAACACTTTTATAAGATGGCCTTTCCTTTTCTCTGATTATCATACACAGTATGCCACAGAAAATATTATCAGTTCTTTATTAATGGCGTTAATATTTTTCTTTCTGTAAGTCCTAGCATGTTTTCTTGTCTGTCATGCTGATGGCTGATAACTGAGCTCATCAGCTGATAAATCTGATGTTTCAGATGACACTTCTCCAGTTCGTGGCAGAAGTTAAAGTCAGTATATCCCTAACTGCATAATAGGGTTTATGCATGATGATGTACTTATTATACATTGTAGCATATTACACATTTCATCTGGCTTCTATTTTTAGGGTTTTCAACATTATCTGTTTCTTATTGCATACAATATACAGCTTCATCTTCTGCATTGACAACCTCCAGATTTCACTTCAGCCTGTTTTATCTTCACATTCCTACCTTTTATGCCAGGATCATTACTGAGACTGCTAAGAGAGATACTTGTCCCAAAAGCAGTGCTTGAGGAACTAAACAGGTAGCCTTTTCCTAGCTTAATAGTTCCCCTTTTGGCACAATTTCTTAGCCCACTGTAGCACTTTTCTAATAATCCTTACTTTGTAATAGCTTCTCATACGGCAATATGAGAAATCCAGATAAATTTGTTCTGCATTTTCTTTGCCTAGAAAAGTAGTGAGCTCTTAAAATGACAGCCTCTCTGGGTTTGATTTTCCATTGGCACATGGTACATTTCAATGTACTTTTATTTACTAATTTAATTGTCCTTTCATTCAGAACTTGTTTTCAGGACATACATAACACTGAGTCAAGCTAAGAGATGTATTGTTGCTTGGATCACTCTGTTTCCCTTTCTTCAGTAGAAATATTGTGTTTTCTGTTTTCCGTTCCTGATTTGACAAATTTGTCTACTTTCCTGTGTTGTTGGACTTTGGAGTTTTTCATGCCAATCTGGAATGTAGCTTGTCTGTCTGCCTGTGCTCGAGTACATTAAAACCTTTGAAGTGAATTTCCACACCAGTTGCAATAACTTCTATTTTCTCTCTTTCCACATTCTTTCAGACATTACTCACCCTGTCTTGACATATGTTTTTCATCAGAGTTCTTGTTAAAATTTGAAGCCAACTACTCATTTAGTTTTCAGGCCCTTTTTCCTCTTCCAAATTTTTGCTTATTGAATAACAGCCATTGCCCTTTTTATTTATATTTCTTATTTCAGGGTATGTGTTATTATATATTATTTTTATTGTTGTTTGATTTTGTATGAAGAATAGTTTGTTGTTCAGTTTAATTTGGTTTGTGAGGGCTTGGCTCTTGGGGATTCTCACAACAGTATTCTTTCCAACAGTAGCTTCCTTCCCTGAGCAGCACTTCTGATTTCATGTCAGCTTTTATAAGCAGTGCTAAAATATCTCTTCAGAGCTTTTTTTAGTGCAGGTTGTTGCTGAAGGCTTTCTCTAAAAGTTTATTTTCTCCCTTTTTTCATTCTTTTGGGATGCAAATTCCATGCATTTTTGAACCTCAACTTCAGATAATTTTAGGTCTCCTTTATATCTGAGCATCTGATCACTTCAGTTCAGTTTTCCTGACCAAGTAATTTTATTAATATCTCATTTGCTTAATCATATTGAAAACTTCATTTGAGGGTGCTTATCTGTCTGTGCCATCTAAACTTGTGATCCCTCTGACCAGGGTTTCTATGAGTGTAAGTCTTCCATCATGTATTGTATAACTTTGTAAAAGCCATTTTTCAGATTATTATTTTTTTGTAGCTGGTTTTGTTTTGTTTTGACTCTGATGTTAAGGAACAATTGAACTCCACCGTTTCTGTTATCCTGGTTTTTCCTGTAGGAAGTTTAAGATCGTATTTATTTCTGGGAGAGTGGTAGAAAAGTATCTGTTACCCAAAAACATTTTTTCCTGCATAGCTACATAGCCTATAGGAGAATCTCAGCAACTAGTCCTGCTTGTTTTGAACATCTCACCAAAGAGATTTCCATTCAAAACAGTTCTGTTTTCTCCACCGCCATCTCTTTGATAGTTCTGTTTTCTTTAGCACTTTCTTCCTATTTGTGATTATTTTTCTACCACATAGTAATGTCAAGTGTCCTGCAGAGCCTCTAATCCCTCCGTTTTGTAAATCACCTACATTCTCTTAGCTTATAAATGTCTCTGTTTTTTTCACCCACTCGTTCTCCTGTTTTCTGTTTGGATGATAGCTGAGGTGATATTACTTACATAGCAAATGCTTCTATGAATATTAAACATTTTATTTCTCTGTTGATGCATGTACTCCTAACCCTCTGCTGTTTTCTTACTTTGCTGTCTTCTCATCTACCTGACTCGTGCTCTTTTCTGTCAAAGCAAGTGGTAACAGTCGTCTCCCTGTGCTCTCTACTTCAAGCATCAGCAACGCCAGCTAACATACCGGAATTTTCCGGAGTCCTTGAAGGAATCATTAGTTGAGATTATCCTTCTTCTGGATTCAGGTAGCTGGAAGACCTCAAGAACTTCCTTCAGCTACTGACCTTATCGATGCAGGTCCAGGACACCTGTGAAAGCTAAAGCAGCTATCTTTGTTCATAACATGAGCACATGATATTCCTGGGGTCTCCATTACTGACTGCCCTTGTGTTGAAGAGGAAAGGCAATTGCATGGAAAGGTTTCTTGACTTTCTGCAGGATAAGCTGCAGACTACTTAAGACAGTGAGAAATTAGGGGTACTTGCTAATTCAGTATCACTGTTGTGAGTTAAATTTTCTGGAAATTGGTAACTCCCAATACCCAGACCAAGCTTGTCAAATCAGTCAGAGTAGGTCCTTGGAAATAAAAGTCACTTCTTCAACTTCCCTGTCCTCATCTTATGAGTGAGATGCTACTAGTTGACCTCACAGGGTAATGTGAAATTTTAGCAGGCTCCATAACAATGTTGAAAAATTAAAAAAAAAAAAAACCAAACACCTTGAAAACCTTGGAGGAGGTCTGCATTTTGTAGTAGTTCTGAGGTCCCAATGTGGAAAGGTAGATTGGTAGGTTTTGCAGTAAAACAGTTAGTTGCCAGGATGCACCTAGTTTGGTGTAGCATACCTTATTTTGGATTTTTTTTTGAAGTATGAGAGTGAGGCAGAAAGAATATGATTTTTTCCTCGTGAAAGTCTCAGTTGGCTGCAGCCCCTAGGCCTAAGAAAGATGCACATATACCTTGGAATGCCTTATTAGCTGACGGCTTCCCTGTATTTGTCTCTTCTCAGTCTGCTTTGACAATTTTTCTGTTATCACAAAGGTCTCAACAAGCAAACTAGCTAATCAGACCTTGCTCTCAACCTAACTTGTTTTACAGCAGTAATTTAATAATGCCAGTCCTATCAAGCTGCCAGCCTTTGGATCAGAGAAGTCTTTTCACCCTCCCAACTGATGCAATTAAGTGCTCAGAAGTGTTGCTGAATTCACTTTTACCTACAGTGGAAATAAGACTTGGCATCGCAGTAACCTCTGCTTTGAGGCACAGACCTTTCTGTAGAATGGAGTGCCCCCACTGGAAAGCAATCATAGGGATTTTTCTCTGTTATCGGAGGATAAGTTACTGCTAACGTTGTCGAGGTCATTGACCTGGGTCTGCCTTACTGGCACACATGATTAGACAGCGGTGTTTTTGTGTGTGGATTTTTAAGAGTAAATTCATGTTCAAGTGGAGCCTTTTTTGTCTGCCAAATTTTAAATTGATTTGTCTTTACCAGTTGATTAGAAAGTTATTAGTTATCCCCAAATGGTCCCATTTAAGGATGAAACATTGCATCTCAGTCTTCATGAGGAAATACACAGATCTGTTTGTACTGGACATGGACAAATGATTACAGCTGGTCAGATTATTGCCTATGAAAAATTTATCTCCAGAATGTCTTTCATCCTTACTTTTCTCCTAAGGAGAAAATGAAAGAAAAGGCTTTGAATTTTTATTAATGATTCATTACACGTAACTGATCAGTGAACAGTTTATGCAAATACACCTTGCAAATTGCTCACTATAACTACTACTTGGGGTTATATCTGGATATTACCTTCCCCTGGGAAGTAGAGTTGTGAACATTTGGATTATTGATATTTAATCATGGGAGAATAATGCATATCAAATACTCAGACTGATAGAGAAATCATTTGCAATACACTTGCTCACACTGAATTGCACCTTAATGGAGTTCTTGTTGACATTAACAAGTTACAAGTTAAGATGAATGAGTATAAATCACAAGCTAGCTAGCTGATAGTTGAATATATTATTCTTTGAGGCCAGTTAACCAGCAGGCCTCATGTTCCTGAACGCTTAAATTTAATATACTTCAAGGAAATATCCCTTTGCACGATGGAATTTTAAAGAGAAATATTATTTTGTTTCTCCGCCTTCTGCCGCGTCGATGCAAAGAAACCTCATTGGCCTATTTTGTAAATTTGGAAGGGAACTTTTGACCAGTGACAAATGCATTGCAGGGGTTTTTTTGTGACCACTGGGTCTTCTGGTGGGGGAAAAAAAAAAAAAGTAGTTTTGTTATTCTTTTACTTTGGAGGGTCCATTTAGGGATTGATGAGGGAAGTATGTTATCCCTGAGATGTAAATTTTTATTGCTGTGTGATTGAAATGCTAATGGACAAAGCTCTTGTATATTTTTTAAAATATATTGTAAACTATTAATTGTAAAGATGCTATTAGTAGGAGAAATCTAATTTTATTTAAAAATTGCATACAGCTGAAAGTAATTGTGATGCATAGTTGTCGGAAGTGTGATTTTTACTGAAGGGCAGAGAGCCCTGGGGAGCTGATAATCATAGAATCATAGAATGGTTTGGGTTGGAAGGGACCTTAAAGATCATCGAGTTCCAACCCCCCTGCCATGGGCAGGGACACCCTCCACTAGCCCAGGTTGCTCAAAGCCTCATCCAGCCTGGCCTTGAACCCCTCCAGGGATGGGGCATCCACAGCTTCCCTGGGCAACCTGTTCCAGTGTCTCACCACCCTCACAGTGAAAAATTTCTTCCTAATCTGCAAAATCAGAATGTGTCGTTCAGCCTGATTTGAGCAACAGACTCAAGGATTGCTACTCTTTTGGTGCAAAGGGGGAAGATTTTTCAAGATATAGGTAGTGAGCAAAGTTACCAGTTAGAAGTTCACCAAGTTGCACATAAGGGAGAGATACACAGGGACATCTGAGAAATAGAAAAGGATTGTTTTCTTCATTCAGTTTTCTCCTCCACAAGTGTCAGTTCGAGCACTGGATAAGCATTCTCCTTTCATTGTGTGAGAAACAGTCATCGCTAGCAAACGTGTAATGTGCCACTAACAGAGGTTAAAAGGAGTTAATAAAGTGGTAAAGCTGTCTTATTCAGAAGTCTTTAATTTATTGCTGCCCTCCTAGCATTTAAATTCTTGGCTTGTTGTAGCATGCTCCTGTGTAGGCAGCTATGCAAAAGTTGTATTCTTACGAAAGCATAGTTTAATGCTAGCATGTGTGCCTGTTACAGCAGGCTGTCTCCTAATTTTATGTACTTGCTTCAGCTGGCATGCACCCTGTGAGACAAAGATATTTAGTCCAACGGGAGTAGTGCGTACCTGAGGTTAGTGGTCTGGGAATCAGATCCTGTTTCAAAGGCTTTACTAATAGAGGATCAAAAAGCCCACAGAAAAATGCTTGATCTTGCATGATGTGGCCTTAAAATTCAGTTGTTGGTGTTAATGTGACAGGAGCTTTACACAGTTTAGAAAGTGACAACTGGCAAATCACTGAAAATGAGGACCATCGACTGTGGGAGACAAAGCCGGACCGAAGGGAGTGTGTCCTCTGGAGAGCCACAAACTCCCTGGAAAGGTGCCCGAGAACTTTGTCTCAGAAGGAGCTAATAGATGTGCTGAAGAGCAGAACAGAGCCCTAAAGGTTTCATAGACTGGTAGTGATGTATTTTAAGTGAAAAAAAAGCAAAACAAATATAGCTCCTTTTGCAAATGTTGGGTTTTGATGTTGGAAAGCAGTGAGACCAATTAAGCTCCGTTCCCCTGCTAATATCAGAGATGGCAATTACTAACCTAAAAACACAAATATGACTGAAAACAGTCTGTTCCTAAAGCCGTAATCTTGACATTGTATACACTTGGTGCTTTTGTAATTCCTGCAAATTTCAGTATAGAATAAACAGGTAAATGTATAAAATGTAAAAATTAAATTTGCCAAGACAGTTTTTTCATGTGGAGCTGATATGCAATATCTCTTAAGAGGTGAAAATAGGATCTGAATGAACTACTTTTAAATGCATACCAAGAACCTCTCTCTATTGTTGTACTTTTTAATTAGATGAAAATAAATGAATTGAAAAGATGAAAGGAACTCGTATAACATCTCACTTAAAAGGGCAGCTCCACTCTTGAGGAGTGTTTAAAAAAAAAGAAAAGAAAAAAGAAAAACCTCTTATTCAAGAAATATTCTTTCTTTGTGGATTTGATTTCACTTTTACCTGCTTTAGAAACTCAGGAATGACTTCTGCTCATTTGACCTAAATGGAGTCATTACCCTGGTGTAAAGGAGAGTGCAAGCTGGCTGACAGTGATCTTCCCTGCCGCGCTCCTTCGTTGCACTTTGCATTGACTCAGCAATGCTCTCAGATGAACCGGATTATTTTTGACCTTGTGATGGGATTTTTATCAAAGTTTCAAAGCTCTAGGCTGTGTTCTGGACAGTAATTTCACATGTGCAGTGGTTTTGTGTCTGGACTTCGTCTGGGTGAATGAACCGAAAAAAACCAGCTGAGTCACTCATCTGCCTGCTAAGCAGGTCAGCCTTCCCAGAAGCCAGAGGCAGGTGCTCCCACTCAGAGTACCTAAAAGCTGTGCCTTGTATACTTTCCGTATACAGAATAGCTTACGTTATGTGAGATATTTCACCACCTCAGTGTTGACTGGTTGATCTTGAGGGCCCTTTTGGACCTCTGACTTAAGTGGGTGCTGTCCAACTTCCAGGGTAATGTTTTTGTCTTCCACCAAATTTTACTCATAAGTCCTCTCTTTAAACATGAGTTGTTTGTTTATGCCTTAAGCACTGTATTTCCAATCACATCTGTCCAGGCCATGACTTGTCATCGTCGTTCCATGTAAAGGTGACCTGGTTAAGGAGAGGATGAATTCAAACTGCCCAAGGTGTCACAATTTCCTTCCTTGTTTCAGTTGCCTTGATGTGTGGGATAGTGGCTTTAGAAAATAACATTTGTATGCAGAAGCCTAACAGAGAAGTGTCACAGGAGCCAATTGAACAGGGATATTCAAAGACAGACTAGCCTATCTCCATCCCTAGGAAGATCCTAAATGTGCAACCTCTCTGTGCAAGCAATAGTTTTCTTTGGTGACTCAGAGGGAAAATTGCTGCTTCTAGAAACAGAGGTCCTATGTGACTTGGAAGAGCAGATCATCAGCTTTGTAAGTCCTTGATAGATTTAGGCAGACTGCTCTGTTTTTTGTTAAGCCACAAGCTGTTTAACCCGTTTGCCAGGTAGCAGGTTGATGTGAAATGCTAGCAGCTTTTCACAAGTGCAATCAGCTAAGCAATTGAGCTCATCCCAGACGTGATTAAGTGGGATCAATTATAATAAGAACTAGATAAGAGAGACAAGCTTGTTGTTTCTTGGGTTGGTATTCTGCGGTGTTAGGCTTTGTGAGTATCCTTCATACATCATCAGCTGCAAAACCTTAATTACTTCTAGACCAGCATTCAAATGAACTTCATCCTAAACTAATTATTCTAACACTGGAACTGCCATTGAGTGGGGAAACTATTTATTTGAAGCATCAATTGCAACAACAGAAAAGTAGCCATTGAAGTCAATGTTTTGCAATGCAAAGAACGTGTTTGATCTCAATCCTAAATACAGTTAAATCTTCTGGGGAGAGCTCTCTGTTCCAAGTGGAGAATAGCTACTCTTTATAGTATCCTGTTTTGCCATGATACTAAGTGAAATTCCTAAAGCTTAATTTGCTAAATATCAGAATTTATAGATGGATAAAGAAGAATTTATAGATTATTCCTGTAAATATTTCTGGGGATAAAGCAAAATGATCAATTCAATAGCTGGAAATATGGGGAAAGATGACAGTTTACATGAAATTTCACATCAGGTGTTCAGGAAATCTAAAGAATATATGTGAGAGTCAAGTGCACTGGAAGTGGTGTAATATACATATTATAGGAATAACGAAATATTAGTGCTTTCTTTATCAGAAATAGAAAGCTGGTGATGTGAAAATAGAGAGGGCCATATGAACATACAAAATACAAGAGAGGAGTGTTGCAAAATAGTCCATATCTAAATTGTAAAAAGAGAGACTTGCCTATATCTTTGAGGAAATATTTTTAGCATTACTTTCAATTCTTTTATGGCTTCTGGTTATTGCAATGGAGCTCCCAGCAGGCAATTTTTTTTTGTGATTCAGAAAGAATAAATAACACGGGTCTGACAGAACAGTGCAGGATGCATATACTGCCACAATGATTGTGTTGTTCTGGAGCATAATGTTTGATCAAAACCCCACAATTGTGTTTGCTTGCTTTTTTTTTTTTTTTCTCGAGGGAAAGAGATTCCTAAGCTCTGGACTATTTCCATTAAAATCTTTAAGATCTTAGAACAGTATCATGGTTCATGCATCTCTCCTACTGCTTAACACTGCACGTACTGCAGTTGTCTTCTTAGTTAATAATCACATCTAATGAATAGAAGTGCAATTTTTTTCCCCATTTTACTATATGTAAGATTTGGAGGACTTTGAAGATCTAGGCTGACACCTTTGTTGCCCTTTCAAGTACTTTTCTATTCTGGTAATGATAAGGTTATTGGGGGTTGTGCAATCTTTTTGATGGGCTCAGTGCCAGTGTCTCTGCTCTGGTCTATAGTTCGCAGTGTTTTATTTGCTTTGCTAGTCATTGCCAGTAACTGAGCAGGGCAGGTCAATTCCTCTTCACGGTTCCTTTCTGTAATCTCTCCTTGGCAGTCATGTGGGGCCACTGTGACATTTTCTGCAGCCAGTGCAAATTTTTAATGTTTTTCTGTATTTAATTCCGAAACCACTGTTAGTCTCTGCCTTATCTCTTCTTCCTTCTTCTTCCCCAATTTTTCTGGCTTTTTGGATAGAACACTGCTTCCCTCAGATACTGGTCCATAGGTCTCCGTGAAAATATTCCTGGTGTTAGGTCCCTTTCAAATCACAAGCGGACATCTTAAATTTCATCACTGACAACCAGCAAGGTTTCTTCCCTGAAGTTCAGGAGCAATATACTTTACTAGTATTGCTAATATTGCTAATATTATTACTAGGCAAGATTCAGAAATTCCTAAGAAGGATTCTTTGGCCTGTTTTGTGTTGAAATATGTGAGCATGAGTGGTCTCTTTTGGGCCATTCATCCTTATATCAGTCCGCTACTTTTCTCTTACCACTTGGTTTATAATTATTTGCTGCCTCTGTCTGTCTTACTTCATCACAGCTGAACATATTATCATATATACACAATACTCTTGCATTATTCTTTTGCATGGAGCTTTACCAAATATTTTTGTAAGCTTTATATGTCCTTCACCTGACAGTGCCACTTGCAGTGTTTAATTTATTTGATAACTGAAAGATAAGTAAGAAAAATCACTGTAAAGTGGCGGCTATTATGCTATTCTGTTGAAGTTTATTTTACTGAAGAAAAAACACTTGAAGTCTAACATTTTTAACCTTTGAGCCTTTTCACAATACTTATTTAGTTGTGGTACCGAAAGCTTTTTACATGCATTATGAAAAATTATACACCCATTAAAAAAAAAAAAAGTAATCCCCTATTTTCATGTCTACTATGTGTGCATGTAAAGTATTTTTGCCCAAGCAGCCCCTTCTGAGAAAGATTCAAGGAACACCAGGTTAGTGGGAAGGTCTCATTCTCCTGTTCAGAGTTTAAAATTAAACTTGAACCATGAGATTTGGGGTTGATTCTGGTGGGTTAATTTCCAGCATTAACTGTTAGGATTTCGGAGGTAGCTCCCTCCTCCTTAGAGACTATCTGTGAACCCAGCTAGTGAGTTCTGTACAGCTTCAACTTCATCAGTTGTCAGCATTATTCTGTGTTCCCCTTTGCGGTGAAGAAAGCTGAATGATCACTCCTTAAATCTTCCTGTGGACTGAGGTGCACACAAAGCCTAAATAAAACATGTTTTGATGCTTGTTATGCTGTGTCTTTTGGCCCCTTGAAATTCTTTTGGGCACTACTTCCTGAATACATCCCCACCTTGGAGCTGCACCTTCTCCTTCTGGACTGTGGGAATTGCTGCCGTAGTGCATCAAATCTGGAATTTTTGTTTCCATTTGGTGTTTCCATTAAAATATGTTGGGAGTGAGTGTATGTTTTCCCCACCCTTATATAGAGCTCTAAATAGGTCTGTTATTTTTAATTTCCACGAAGAGCACATGGAGGGAGACTTGTCAGTGATCTTCCTTTTTACTTCAGGTAAGGAAGATCTCTCCTTGCCTTCTAATTTACCTATGCTAGATGTAATCCCATGGGGGGGGGGCAAACACAAGTTCTCCACCTATCTCCTCACCTATTCCTGACATCTTCTTACATTGACAGAAGATAACTTAGGACTTTGTGACATTAGCTCGTAAGACATTACTGTCACCCTTTACTCTGAAAATCCAAAACCCACAAGTAGACCCTGCAGGGGAAAATATCACTTTCTCTGTGCAAGCAACTGTTCATATGAGACCCTATAGCTTTGAAGAATGTATTTTTGCTTCATAGGACACTACAAGACTGGAAGATGAATCCTTAAGAGAAGGGTTCCCACTCTGCAAGTTAGATTCACTGAATAAAGAACAATAATCCTCAAAATAGATTTAAAGTCTGTACCACAGCTGCATGATTTGTTTACTGTGCTCATTTGTTCCATTCTTTAGGTTTGAAGACGGCACAGTCTCTTTTCTTGATATCATTGCTCTGAAACATGGATTTGATGTTCTGGAAAAACTCACAGGTCAGTTAACTTAACTGTAATACTGAAGAGTGAAGTTCCGGATGTATGCTCAGGGCACAAGTCTGATGATATTTCATATGGCTGTAGCCTGATTTTTCTTTCTAGATTTATTATCCAAGTTCGTTAATGTGAAGATCAGACTTCAGTGTCACTGGTTGTCCAGTTCTTGCATATTGGATTGTTCCAGCCTGTTTTAGGAAAAACAAAAAAAATGCAGACTTTTCTCAACATACACACACACAAGGTGTGTGTACATCAAGCACATCTAGTCTGCCTCACACTCACAAAAATGCAACAGCAAAATAATAGTAGAAAGTAGCCGAGCTACATCATATTGAGAGTTGATGTAGTAAGAGTTCCTGCTGTGCATGAGGACCAGGCAATTTGACCTGGTGCAGAAAAGGCATTTGGTAATAAAGATTAAGAGAGGAAACTAAAAAGATAATTTAGAATACAACCCAAAGCTTTTTGATAAATAGGAAATACAGTCCCACTATGCAGGTAGCTATCTTAAAACGGCGAACTTTATAGACTGTGGCTTTTCCAAGCAGTTTATTTATGTCTGTACTTTGATGCACTTTAGTGGAAAGCAGCATTATGTTGTTGGTTTTCTTTTTTCCTCATTTTGTTCTCTATTTGATGTAACTTAGCACTGTAAATTCTATGGAAATTCCCAGAAAAACAGATGGTTGTTAAATTGTAGTGCAGTTCCTGCCTCTCCAAGGTGCAAAGTGAAAGGAAGAGACAACAGTCACGGGCTGCAACAAGGGAAATTCTGACTGAGCATAAAGAAATAATTTTTCAGGATGAGGGTAGTCAAACACTGGGGCCAAAGTGCCCAGGGAGACTGTCAAATCTCCATCCTTGGCAATGTTCAGAAGTTGACTAGGCTCGGCCCTGAACAATCTGACTTAGCTTTAAAGTTACCGCTGCTTTGAGATGGAGGTTAAACTGGATGACCTTAGGAGGCCAAACCTAAATTAGTCTGTGATTCTCTAACTACCAAAAGCTAATGCCTCACTCCAGGCAGAGGATATTATAACGCAGGCTGGGGCATGTTGAGCTGTGAAGAGTGGAAGACAGACCTTTCCTGTTACTGCTCAGGGCATATTTGTGCAGTAGGCTGAGGCTGTGGCTGCATGCAGAGCTAACTACATTGGAAATTTGTAAACAAGCTCACAGCCTGCCATCTTGATCTTTCCTGTGGTTTATGGAATTGAAAGTCACCAGTCGCAGTCACTTTGGGAAGCTAGTGCAAACCTGGCAAAGGTCTCTTTGCAGTGGACTTCCCTGGGAAGATCATTTCCATGGCACATGTACTATCATGACTTCGTCTCCCCAAGCAAAGGAGAGGTAGCCTGGAATAAGAAGCTAGTGCAGGCTTTCTAGCTTGCTAGGAAGTCTCATGACTTTGAAGCTCTTTTCAGTGGTTCTCACTGAGTATCTTTGAAGCCCTTAACATGGAGCTAACACCGAAATCTGGAATAAAACTTTGACCTCATCTTCAAGCCAGAAGCTCTATGTGAAGGATGACACGCACGTGCCTTGTTGACTCCAGGATAGCCTGCTGCTTGTCTGGCTCAGTACTCCAAATGCACAGCCTCTCTGTGACTGCTGCCATGGGTCAGTGATTCTCCTGAAAGGTTCAGGAGATGACACACCTTGCCAGGGAAACTTGCACCACTGGCTGTGCAGGAGGCTTGCACCATGGCATGCTTCCACACGTGGAGTGTTCCAGGTTAACAAAATACGTTCCTGAAATATATGTTCCATACTTGTGTATGTGCACAGTTAATGTGTAATGTCTGAACCTCCCTTCTCCAGTGCAATCTTCAATTTCCTGTATACAGGCATAAAGTGCATCATGATGTAAAAGAGACACGAGTCCAGAGAGACACAGGCTATGTATTTTTCAGGCTGGTATAATTTCTACTAGTGTCTGTAGAGGTTTATTGTCAGGATTTATCTGAAGGATTCTAGTTTCTTCTTCCTCGCAGAGCAAGACTTCTGTGAGGAGTATTCTGTTAGATGCTTGAGGTCTTGCTCATGTGGAAATCAATAGCAGAGTTTTCAGCCACTTCGACAGGAGCCAGACTGAGCCCCAACAAGTAAGGATGTTTTGCTTTATGATGCTCTGCGTGGAGACCAGGGATCAGAAACCAGCCTTTGGTATACATTCTTGTAGTATAAAATGCTTCCGAATAATGTGCAATCTTAAACAGACACATTCTCTTGTTAAGAGGGCTTACTGTTTTAGTTTAATGTGTAGGAACGTTACCTGCTGTAATGGGAGAGTTGATGATAGCATCTCCTCCACTGCATTTCTCAGCTGTCGAAACTATTTCAGATAAACAATTGAAAAATCTCTTAATACTAGACTGAGAGGAATACTTAGCCCTGAACCTGAATAAAGTGGATAGCAGTGGATAAAAGAGTAGAATAGACACATGAATAAATAGTATTTTGAGACCTTTCAGTCTTTATTATTGCTTTTAATTTGCCTTCTGACCTATAGCAGTGATGAAAATCTAAGGCAGCTGAAGCAGCTTGGAATAACCTGTCAAAGGGGTTCTCCATAAAACTGTTATGAGGGTGGGTGAGCTGGCCTTAGTGCTGGGCTTAATTCAATTATTACTTGGGGGGGATTGTTTGTCTCCAGTATCTGAAGAGCATTTTTTTTCTTTAAGACTCATCAATACCAAGCCTAACTGATTCAAATAGCAAAGCAGATGCATTTATGCTACTTTGAAGGGAATATGATGAATTGTTGTATTTGCTCATTAATAAAAAATGCATTTGACCATATCAACACCATATTCTTTATCAGTGTGCTTGAATAAAATAATTTAAAGGCTTTTTATGGCACTCTTTATCATATTGTGAAAAGCTATGGACTCCTGTCTTCTGGATGCTGGAACACTTTTCTGTGTGAGGTGTGGTGAGAAGTGGACAGGCTGGATCGATGGGCTGAGGCCATGAGATTCAGCAAGGCTCAGTGCCACATTCTGACCTGGGTTGCAACACCATGCAACACTACAGGCTTGGGGAAGAGTGGCTGGAAAGCTGCCTGGTGGAAAAGGACCTAGGGGTGCTTGGTAGACAGCTATGTGCCCATGTGGCCTAGAAGGCCAATGGCATCCTGGCCTTCATCAGCAATAGTGTGGCCAGCAGGACTAGGGAAGTGATTGTGCCCCTGTACTCGGCAGTGGTGAGGCCGCACCTTGAATCCTGTGTTCAGTTTTGGGCCCCTCACCACAAGAAGGACATTGAGGTGCTGGAGCGGGTCCAGAGAAGGGCAACAAAGCTGGTGAAGGGTCTGGAGCACAGATCTTATGAGGAGTGGGTGAGTGATCAGGGATCGTTTAGCCTGGAGGAAAGGAGGCTGAGAGGAGACCTTATCACTCTCTACAGCTACCTGAAGGAAGAGTAAACGTTAAGAAACCTATACTGAGGAGGAATTTGAAAAATGAAATAAATTATTTTGACAAATACTTGAATTTGAAAACTTCTGGTGTAGCCTAGTTACTTTGGTGGTCTCTAGCCAAATTCTGGAGTGCCACACTGAAAAGCAGAAGTGCCAGCACTGCCTCTTTACCTCTACAAGAGACCGGAGTAACTTACAGGAATCAATAGTGGAAGAAGAAATTGAATTCTGTAAAGGATGTTAGTCACCACGTGATCTGCTAATTTTCCACAGGGTCAGGTTAGTCTTACACCGTTATCTGTGACCCCAGATGAATTAAGCTTGTGTTCCAATTAAGTAGGAAATTTCCACATCTCCCTTCATGGTAAAACTTATGTGCTAATACCTGTGTCTATGTTTATGTAAGTAAAAAATTTCTGTGTGATATGGTTTTTAATTTGAATTTAATCATACAGAAGATAAATCAAACAAGTGCCATGCAAAGGTGATGATAGAATGTGATACGGTTATGGTCCCATTTGGGGTTTTCTGTCATAAAATGCCTTTTTTTTGTGTGCCCACTTCTCAAAGCTAATGTGAAGGCTGACTGCAGTGCTCCAGCTTCCTCAGACCCATCAACCTTTCTGGTGACCCTTCTGTGTTGGCTGTGAGAGCGGGGCTGCCTGGGGGCCAGTGGTGTATCTGTTCCTGGTACAACTGATGCAAGAATAGATTCAGTGCTTTGCAGTTGCTATTTCCCTCTCACCATCCTTTTTCCCCCTGCACATCATTGAGGATATTGGAGTTTTGCATGTTATTTAATTTCTGTCAAAGGTCCACTGTTCCTTTTGAACAGAGATTATTGGCATTTGTGTGTATACAACAAAGCTGGCGCATGCTGTAGAAGCACTTCGTAATCCAGGACTACAGATTTGTTTTAAGCCACTTTATGCATATTTCTTCCACTTCAACTGTCAGAGTTTTCAGTGGCAAAATGCACTGTCAGATGTGAACCCCTTCTGAATCTCACTTTGCTGTGGCTCTTGGAGTACTCGCTTTGTGCTCCCCTGACACAAACAACGATTCTCATTTTGGGTTGGAAGTAGCCTAGAGTAGAAACAAGCAAATTAAGTATTGGTGTTATTAATTGTGTCCTTCTGTGTAACAGAAGCATTGCTAAAGTTCTTTTGGGATGTCGTACAGCTGGATTGTACCAGTGTAGTTATTGAAGATGGGCAGGGAGATCACCAATGGAAGCTTTCAGCTTTAGGCAATGTTGTAAAAAATAGAGATCTGTTACTGAGTCTGATATCATCTGACTAAATTCTTGACCTATCTCAACTTCCATGTAACAACAGGGCATATTTCATGCCAGAGTTACATCACGATGTGTGTGTGTATGTAAGTGATTTTCAGAGGTCTTGTGTCTTTATGATTTTTAAACTTAACCTTTAACTGGTATGTATTTTTATTAGTAATTTTTTATCAGTTTTACAAATGATAGTAAGGTACGTAATCTGCAATTACGTTAGGAGTGCTTTAATTATAATGTCTGTTCAGCAAACGTTTATTCCCTTCACAAGAAAATATAGTATGTATTGGAAGAAATTTTAAGATGCAGACTAAGTCTCCTAAGGATGATGAATTGAAAGTCCTTTTTAAATTCACTGGATGTTTGATTGGTTGTTAGAGAATAAAGGTTGGCTGGCTTTCATAAAGGCAATTACACCACACAATAGCCAAAGCGAAATACAGTGCAGGATGCTAAATGATGAGGCTAGCTTTGATTTTTAGCTTGGTCTTTGGGACTTTTCAGTTGTGTTTTGCTCTGTTATAATTTTTGCCATCCTCTGGTACATCAAGGACTGGTTGCAGCCAGTGATGGGATGTTGGGCATTAGTGGTACAGCACAGATTCTCATGTGTGTTGTGTTTAGACAATTAGGGTAATGCAAGTTGTCCAGTTTAGGGCCAGAAAATAATTTTCTGCTCAGTCAGATTGGTAGGGGTTACTGCAATTTCTTCTCCTGTGTGGAGTTTGTGACTGCATCCTGCCGTTGTCTGAGCATGTCACCTAAACTTGGACCGTGGGTGTGATGCTTGAGAGTTCTACTGCTTTCATCCTTGGTGCCGCTTTCATTCATAATTTTAGTGGATTTGGGTTTTTTCTTTTAAAAATCATAAGACTAAAGGTGGTGTTAATGCATGTGTTCTGGCTGTATACGTGTGCTGGATGTGGATGCTCCATTTTGGCCAATGTTTATGAAATTCTTCATTTTAGGGGGAAATTCTTCAATTGGTTTAAGAGTCATTGAAAGAAATGAATCATTGATGAAATTTTTCCATTGTGCCAACCATTTGCCACAAGATTAACTTTAGCATAAAAGAAACCTGGGCAATTCCTCCTGATCTCCTCACCTCACTACTCATATGACACCTTTCTAACTGTACTTGTGAGTGATGTGTTGTTGTGGTTTTTTTTCTGAGAAAAAATGTTTGATGAGTTGACAGTAGGGAGAAGATGCCCCATCAACACAATATGAAAGTATGGATACACTGAAGAAAGGGCATTTTAAATTCAGGCATCAGAAATAAAAGTTTGACTTCTAAATGTGAAGGGAGTGTATAAGAGCTTAAAATCCCATGGTATCATGGTTCCTAGATAATGACACTATAGGTATGTCAAAAGACAAAAATATCTCCTCTCCTTTCATGGATAGTGTGGTGACTGTTTCTGTTTTTAAATTTCTGTCCCAAGATAAATGTGGTTTAGAGAAAAAACTAGAAAGAATGGTTTTTATTTACTGTTCTTGCTGGTTTTCTTAGCTTTCTTTTGTGACTTGACTGATGCAAACTAGACATGATTTGTACCATTGAAAGCAGAGCAGAACAGCTAGAGTATGACTTGAGAAGCTTTGAAAAAGTGAGTTGCCAGAAGAAATCCTGCCAGGGCTGCCGTTGCAGACTTTAATCTGTATATAAGGTTTCTTCCTGGAAATAAAAACTGCTTTATGTTTTGGGTTGTTTTAATTTGCATTTGCTAATATTGATGTGAATTGCATTCACAGACTACTTAATCTGTGAAGTGGCCTAGAAAAGGACCAAAAATGTCAGAGTCAAATCAGACACGTAGAGATAACACAGGAAGAGGTAGTACAGCACATGGGTGGTTTTGCATAATACAGCTAGAGAGAAAATATGCTTTGTAGGAACTAAAAGGGGAAAATGTCTTTATTATAAGCTGAGCTGATGAAGAAAAAGTGCAGCACAGTTGACAGAAAATATACTCTTGGCAAGAGGTAATTGTTCTGTCTTCAGACAAAAGAGCTAGCAAGACTTCTTGCAGTGAAGGCATTTGATGGCATCCAGTGTTACTACAGGGGAGAGATTTGCAGCAAAGTCTTTTCATGCTTGGGAGGCTTCTGGGAAGAGGAAGCTGGGGCAGCTCATAACTGGAGGGTCACCGCAGGTGCTCTTGCATTGGCTGTGGCTTGCCGAGGCAAGAAATGGTGGGGACCATCAGTGTCCAAAACTGACAGGCTTCTCACACATCCAGTGGTAACTGAGCTCTTGAGGTCTGAAGTTACTGAGAACTTCTCCTTTGGCAGGGCTGTCTACATTGCAGGTCTCAAATATTAAAAACTAGGGAGAAACTTGAGAATATTTTTTTTGGAGGACTTTAGGCGTTTCCACATGAAAGGATGTTGGAGTCACTGATCTTGTTTTTCTCACCAAGGAAGCCTTAACCTCACCCTGCTGCCAGCAGCAGAGTCTCTTGTATGCCAGGCAGTATGGTCTGTGCCTGTCTTTCCTCTTCCATCCTTCTTCTAGTTTAGTCCCTAGATGAAGAAGAGATTAGTCACAAGTATTGGGTGTCCTACTAGTTACACTTCCATGTTGTATGTAGATCAGGAATTACTTCTGAAGCTACTGGAACCTGCAATAATTAAGATCACAGTATTTGCTTTGCCTTTTGATATGATTTATACACCTTTATGTAACTGTTGATTAAATCATTACAGAAAAAAAACGACAAAGCCAACCAAACATGGTCCAGAAATAAGAACAGTATTTGCATATGGAATATGACAGCTGATGAACATGTTGATATCCTCACTTGTGGGTCACAGTGTTGACTTTACTAAAGCCAGCAGAAGTGCCAAAGAGAGGGTGAATTTAAAAGAACTGTTGTTCTGCATCCTGAGGAGCGGCAAAGTGCACTCCTACACTGGTCATTCCCAAATACAGGCTTTAAGTCAGGAGTATGGTCATTAGGTGCACATTCTTTTCTGTTTTCTGTCTCTGCTAATCCTTTTTTTCCAACCCTGATTGGTAGCGTAAGATTGCAATGTCCTCATTGAGCTGGAGTAACTACAAATCAGAGCTGTTAATGAACTGGTAAGAGTAGTTTGTCCATGTGTTAGTTTCTTCAAGATAGTGGGTGGTGATCTAACAAGAATGATGAAATCCTTGGCCTGCTTTCTCCCTGTCACTGAAATCAGAGGAGAGGTATATGGTAGTCTACAACCAGGAAAGCAAGATGGGGGAACATTTAGTAAACTGCAGTGATTAATCTATTTCTGTTCTACTAATTTAATCACTAGACTAATCTATTTCTACTCTATTTATTTAGTTCGTAATAGCCATTGTGTTCCTAATCAAAAAGAGTGACTTTTTTACGATAGTACAGCAAACAATTAAGCAATCAATATATATTTTTTTAAATTACATTGTATGTGATTCCTATTTATCCCTGACTTAAACTGCGGAGCCTCTTCCTTATTCAGGTTGACCATTGAACAAGGTTTTACCGATATGAACACCAACTGTACAATCTAATTTTCTTGCAATTCTGTGTACCTTACTGCACATGGGATAATAGAAGAAAGGTGTTTTTTTCTGCCTTACATCAGATGGTTGCTTTGAAACTAAGCCCTGACCTACTAATGAATCAGAACTTCTACAGAGTAATTACCTGTGCTTTCAGGTTTGCAATGAGAGGTTATGTTTCACTCTGAGGACATCATCCTCGTGGACGTTTTTATGAATGCTCCCATTTAAGTCAATGGGCCCATGAAGAGAAGGTTAATGTAACAGCCAGGGAGCTAGATGAGGACTTGGGAGACTAAAATTCCTCTCCTCGGCCACAATATTTGCTTGACTTTTATTAAATAACATAGATACTAATCTTCGGGGGAGCAGGGAGCTAGGTAACTAGATGTGTTTCCAGCTCTGCGTTTAATCTCTGGGTAAGATTTATCTTATGTTGCTGTCAGCACCTACATCTGATTTGACCATTTAGATTCCCATTGCAATCAGTGGAACAGACAGTACTTCACCAGCTTGATCCCTCTGACCTCTTTTGGAAATATAGGATGAGAGGAGCTACAGCCAGCAATACCAGTTCTCATTATCTGTTCAGGGAGCTTAAATGTTAGCTTAGTGTGGTACAGGACATTACTTTTACATAACTTTGCTGATGATGATCCCTTTGGGACTAGAAATCTGAACTGTCAGGTGAAGTAGTGGTTTGGGTTTTTTACCTTCCCTTGGATTTGCAGCTTGTGTTGGGCTGGGCAAGGCAGGTTCTGCATTTCTCGTGGTTGAAATAAACCAGTGAAGCAAAACGGGGAACATGCTTGAAGAACCCTGAGGAACATAAAATGCTCAGCATGAGGTTTTCTATTTGGGAAACCTTCATCTGTCAATTACTCTATGAGTGATTTCTGACTTGCAACATATATTTCATGCTTCAAATCCAAGCTTATTGTGGGGGATGTTGCTTTCTTTGAGAGGGAAAGGCTCACAGGCTGACAGCAGACAAACTATCTTGCAAAGGCAAAAAAATTTCTGTCTCCAGGGTGAGAATATCCCCATCAAAGAGATGTCTTATGTAAAGAGTGTGTATGTATAGCTGACTTCAGAAGTCCGTGATAGTTTTCATTTTCAAATGACTGGTTAAAGAGGATTAGGAGGAAAGAAAGCTCAGTTGGTTCTTTTGCATCAAAAGAAGCCGTTGTTGGAACTGTGGTTAATTTATTAGGAAAGACATGCTGAACTGAGCACATATTTGCTAATGGCTGTAGGTGGAATTAAAACAATTAAATAATCAGTATTACAGAGTGAGCAAGTACGTGAGGCACTCCTGTGCAACTGTCTGAAAGTACAGCCGAGCACATGCAATGTATTTGGAAGGCAAGTTTGGATTAATGGGTAGGGCCTACCTTTTTCTCCTGTAGATGCAGAATCTGTTCCCAGTTCTGCCTGAGGTAGCATTGTGAAATCTGTCACTTTTAATAAATATAGTGGGAGAAGTTGTTGTAGGCTACATCAAGAGAGAATGGATATCAGACCCAACTCTTTGATAGAGTCTGTAGGAATATTAACAGCAGTCGAGTAATGAAGCTCTGATCCTCTGGTTTCTAGACCGATCCGGCATTGCCCACACGTGGGTAAAGGAAAAGAGAAGAAGTGCTTTCTGTCCGTTGATACCTTTCTCTCTGGATTGTTTTCTGTGTCAGATATAGTTAGGATCTGAAGGAATTGTCATTTTCACAACAAGGTTATAATTGTTATTGCTAAAAGATAGAGAACCTATGAAGACCTGTGGGACCACAGATTTCAAAAGAGAACAGAAGTGAAGGCTTTTAGACTTGGGTGAAGACCTTCCAAAGACTTTTTGCTGTCTAAGTTGATTTATTAGGTTAGGGTTCTTGTTATCCTTGGAATACCCTTTTGAAATGGGGGAAAAAATAAAAATCTTGTGTAATTGTATCCTTAAAACCTATATAAGAAATACTCAAGAATTATCTCTATATAGTTCCGGCTAAAAACCAGAATTGAAAGGGAAATTGAAAATAAAATTACACATAAGTTAATTCCATTACATTTTAAACAATGTAATATATTATTAATTAATTTTTACTACATCTTGATATACTAGCAAGGAAATAAAACATTACCTTGTGGACACTAATTTCCTTGACTGATACGTGAACAGTTTTCTTACCAGCATGCACCTGGAAATTGAACCTTGACAGGGTGGTGAAATAAATTTAGTTATATGAAAAACTAGGGCACGCCATGATTAGAGAAGGAATCAGCATTTTGGCATTTGTGGAAGAAGGTCTGGCTGGCATTAGGGGTGTGCACTTCAGCCATCCCTCAGCAGATCTCAGGGTCCATTCTAGTGCACGCTGTCTGCCATGGCAAGGATTACCTTATTTCACTTTTCACATTTTTAATTTCCTAGCTAACTGGATCCAGCTGTTTCAGCCCTTCATGCAACACAGAGATTTTATGCTAAATCCAAAGGGGCTAAATTGAAGCGAAAGGAAATTTGCATATTGTGTAAAACTCTACTTGTTCAGCAGATCCAGATTATATGGTGCTAATCACGAACACTAGATAGAGTAAATCCTCTTGAAGTCACCCTGGGGTTAAGTCAAATGCTTTACACTCTTTGACACATACCCATGAAATATGTAATCAAGTCTGTTTGACGTCCGCTCCTAATTACGTGTGTGTATTTTAAGCAGATGCTTTTTCCAGCTGATCTGCGCCTTTTGAAATCTTTTCTTCATTATTAATCAGAAAATCACACTGTATGTTAATGGAAAGTGCCAATTAAGAGAAACTAATATTAGTTTCTTTGCTTAGAAGCTGTGCTTTTGCAAATAAGACCATTGCCAAATAACATATAGATGTAAAGAGAATGTAAGAATCTCTGAATGTTATCCATCAGGGACATAATTATTCTACCATGTACTGGGCTATTTCAGCCTATAACTAAAATTTATTCTTCCACATACTGATTTTTTAGCTTGTGGAGAAATAGTAAGTAAAGAAAGTTCTCTGCTGGAAGTGAGAATGGACTGCTTGTTTTCACAAAAGCTAGAATTTAAATGATTAAAATATTTTTTACCCCAAGACTCTACATTCGTAACTTCTGTGAAGAATATTAATACATAAACTTATCTTTCCATGAATTCTTCTTACTCAGTGAGATAGGAGACAAAATTAATATTTAATTAACTTGGGAGTCACTGAGTTTTAAGTAAACCCTATTTTTATTGTGACTATGCAAGAATAGTCTTCAGAAACTGCTGGTGACCTAGTTGGTTTTACCCCTGCTCTTCAGATGAAGGATGTGAGCTGACACTTGCATTTTGCTGAAGTTTCAAACTTAGTATGTTCCCTTCAGTGTGTTTAGCAGAGACATCTACTGGCAAAATGTTAACTCTCATTCTCTTCCTCAGGTCCTACAATGCCATTTCTTACACCTCTGAAGGGAGAGCTGCTAATATAGAAATGAGTACTTTGAAGCTTTTAGATGTACTGGAGCATTAAATCTATTATTTAGGAAGACGCGTTAAATAGTGTGTCAACAGATAAAAAATTAATAAAGGCAAAATAATTTTTTTTTGTCTCGCTAAGGTTACTTCCTGTTGAACTACTACAATAGTTTTAGCAGAGATGTGCATATCAGAGAAGAGAATAACGGCGTTTACGGTCCATTGTAGAAGAACAGGACTAATTGCATATCACCTCATAATCATAATTTGATGCCACTGATCTTGATTCAGTCAATATAGAGTGGAATGAAAGAAATTACAGGATATAATCAGAAGAGATATTCCGCCTACAGTGACTGGTTTCATGTCTAATGCTTAGTCCACACTCACAGTTTATTTTTTCAGTAAACATCTGCTTCAGCTGTCACCTTTGCTGAGTTTTTAATGGCTGTCAATAGAGCCATTCTAGATACAGTTTCAATGTTTGCAGGCTAGCTGCTCTGGTTGCAGCTTAAACATCTAGAGGCAGTTAGTGGTAGAGTGAGAAAATGCCTGGTGCTTGCACAGATGGAGATACCAGCAAGTCTTCCTTTGGATCATGCCCTGGCAGAGCCCCTGGGAGCCCGCCCAGCAGCCATGCCTCTTCCTGCTGCAGTCAAGCCTTGATGCCCTCCTGGGAGACACCCCTGTGCCTTGGATGGTCATAGCCTTGTGGAGGTGGAAAAGCAGAACTGAAAGAACACAGGCAATTATATCCCCCCAACAAAAGGTCATTAAATATTTAAAAATCAGTCTTTGAATTTTTGTGTAACCTGTGGATTCAAGACACTAAGAAGCATCTCATCTACCTAGTTGGAGTGGGCATATTTTCTCAGAATTTCTACTGGTAAAATATATTTTTAAAAGTACGTGGCTTCTAATGTTGGTTTTTCAAGTGATAGTTGAATCATTTTAAAAGAGATCATTCCCTCTTATAAGGGGCCTGCTATACCAGTGAAATTTTTTGGACCATCTCTATTCAAGTAAAATGTCACTATTGTCTAAAGTAAATGTTCACTGAACCTATTCTGATCAGTTCATGTGCCACATTCCTAACAGTATTTGTTTTGTTTTACTCTAGATTCATTTGTCATGGCCATTTCAGGACTGTTATGCTTTCAGGTCTCTGTGTCTACCTTAGCAAAACTCCAGATTTCAGATCCACGCATCTGCTTACTCATATCACATTCCTTATTCCCCCATTTTCATCCATATCCTAATTTCCATGAAAAGAAGACTTCACTGGGCAAAGGATCTCTGCTGCTTTAGCTGGAAAAGGGGCAGTTCTATGACAGCAAGAAAAATATTTTTGTAAGTTTTTCCTCTGGTCATTCTTTTTCCTCCCCTCCTTTCTCCTTTCTTTTTTCTTTTTTTTTTCCCCCAAGGTTTGAAATTGGTTGGTTTAACCTGGTTGTTACTTATGGTCTTTTAGCATTAGTGTGTTGTCTCAAGTTGATGCTAAAATTTCAATTTTATTACTGTTTTGACCAAAAATTGCTACTTGGTAGCAAAAATTGGTATTTTATTCACACTGTTTTATTAATTGAAACCCCAGGACACTAAAATTTCTGCCTAGTTTCTCCTTTAAAGTATCAACTTCCAAATGAGTTTGAGTTTTATCTACCTGCCTACTGAATGCTTCATAAGGTTTTAAGGTAGTCATAAAAATCAATTTATTTTGTAAGAATTAGGCTAATGTCAATGACATTATCACAAGTATCAACAAAAAAATTGTACTGAGGAGGAAAACTCCTGCTATAAGATAGTATTTGAATAGAAGATACATTTAGCTTTATAAATTGAGGGCACAGAGATGTAATTAAAACTTCTTGGGTCATCCAGTCCATGAAAAAAAAATTATACTCTCTTTAAAAATAAGAACTGAATGATCAGATTTCTTATTTCAATGAATTTTGTCATTAATAGCACAAATTACAGGGATTTAGGGAGACAAAATTTCTCAGCCTAACTACATCAGTCAGAGGACTAATTTTTTACAACACAGTGATGTTGGTAGAAGGTTTGCTCAGATGTAGTTATTTCACTAAGCAAACTAGTTTGAGCTAACATCACAAGAGCCAGTGTAAACCCTCTTTATGTTAGAAGGATTTTGATACCGTAACCACACTGTCAAAACCTTTAAGGAATAAAAAGCTATTCACTCCTTAGTGTCTAGCAGTACACTTCAATTTTTCAGGCATCACACCTCTGACACAGCACCCCTTTTCTAATGAACTAAATAATCACAGCACTGACCGAGGTAACCAATATTCATGGTCCTGTGGGGAGTCCTCAGCCGGTATAAACTGGCATAGTGTATGATGGTAATGGAGGTATGATAGTTGACACCATTTGCCCCTAAATCTTTGGCCAAGATCATGGAGATGCTGTTTTAAAGGCTGTCATTCATAGCTGGGTTTGAGAAATGTCTTCAGAGTACTGGCCCCTAACAATTGAGCTAATTTCACTCCTTGGACGTGGTTAGAAGTTCACACCACAAAAGAACTTCATCCCAGAAACCAAAGGGCAAGGCTAGAGATCAGAATTATTGAGCTGGTTTTATTTATATAAATAAATTTTCATAAATGTTGTCAATAGTCCAGAGTGGTATGATTTGCTTTTCATACTGTATGAAGAAAAAATGGAGCAAATTGATATTAGATGAGCGAGCAGATGGCAGGGTAAGTTGTATACTCACAGTTAGGTTGTGTTTGAGCCTGTTTTGGGACAGAGGAGGATGTCTGTTTTGAAAGGTTTATTTTTCGATATAGATCCCATAATCACAAAAATAGTTTATTTTCCTCCTTGTGACTATATGTCATGCAGTGAAACTTGGCTTCTAACTAGTAAAGAGCTTGGGCCCAAATGTGAGTAAGTTATTTTCTTAATGTATACCAAAAATTGGGTAACAGTGGGTAACAGAAAGCCACAGGCCAGTGGCTTCTCAGAGTGCATCCAGGCACCTGTTTTTAATTTCTTACATTTATTTTTCCCTTTTTCCTCTTCACATTAATGGCAGGTTTTTTGTTGTTGGTGATGTTTTTTTGGAAACTAGGATCGTCTCTGTTCAAGGAGATGTGTTCAACTACTTTTCCAACCTGATTTCATTTTGAACAAGTATTATTGGAATTTTTCTTGTCATTTATTGATTTGGTATGAGAATATCTACTTTTTATTTTTATTTTGAAATAAATAAGAGGATCTTCTAGAGGGACATGAAGCTCAGATTTCAGTGAGGTTCTGGTTCACAAGATCCGCTAGTTCACCATCATCACTGCTGATTAAGTGATTAAGAGATTTCTGTTTCCAGATATCCACCCCAGACCTTGGCCAGTGTTGATGCCTAGAGCCTGAGTATTGAGTGTACCTACCTCTAAGCTCTGGCAGTTGGCAGCCCAACCTACTAACCTAACTTTCATCTGTCTATGCCTCCAAAAATAAAAATCGTGAAATGCTGTGGCTGAATGCTCAGATTCACAATCCTTTTTAGGGCTATGGGTGACAGTTACAGAGTTTGCCACTTCTGGCTTATAGCCTCTTCTGTAGCCAGTGTGTTGTGTAGTCTGACAGAAGGTGCTAAACAGAGGCTTGAATTTCGTATCAATATAATCTTAAAAACATCAGTCAGGTCCAAAGGTATTTGAGACATAAAATCTCCCATAATTTTTTAAAAAGATTATATGAGTGGAGAAGAGAAGCTACATAGACTATCTTGGAGAATAATGTGGAAAATACTCAACTGCCACCCTATAAATCAGTTGTTTCTTATAATCCAAAATATGTAATACAGTCCTGATTACCTCATCACACAAGTATGTCCACAGAATTGGAGAGTGCTCAGCAATGAGCAGCAGCACGAAAGAGTGCTCACGTGAACAGAGAATAAAACAATCAATGGCATCCTTTAGGGACATGGCTCTGCTTATCAAAAAAAAAAAAAAGATGCTTGTGGGGATTTAAAACCATCCTTAGCAGAACACAAAATATCTGTTTTCCCACATATGTTTGGTTTTGCAGTGTTTGCCGTGTTTAAAGCATTCCCATGGTGCTTCCTGTGCCTGTTGTTTCACAGGGCCGTTGCTATTCTTAGAAGCAAAATACCAGGGGAATTAAACGTGTGTTCAAGAAAGGGGGGAGAAAACAGGAAAAGAAACTGTGAGGATAATGCAATTGCTCCTATGCCATTTGATTCAGTAAGAACAAAAACATTAAAAGGATTTGGGGACTGCAAGCTGTACTGGCTAATTTACCATGCATGCAAAAGATCAATGAGGGAGCCTTGAGCTAACCATCATGCACTGTTGATGCGGGCAGTCAAACTTCTGGGTACATCCGATTATTAAAGAAAACAATGAAGTTCAAACTCCAGAATATCTTTATCTTGCTATGTGTAATTCATGTGGATGTTTGGATTGTGCTAGTTTAATTGTGAGAAACATAATGCAAAGATAATAATCATCCAGTGAAATGGGTTGACATGTTTCAATTAATCATTCTCATTAAATTATTAAGCCACTTATCTATCTTTAGCACCAATATGCACTACATGACTAGTAGACGTTACATTAATAACAAATCTAGAATAAATTTTTTCCCTTTTCAAGGCCTATCAGCTAAGCAAACTAGATAGCTCTGGGCATCCATCATACACTGATAATGCAAAAGGATGAACTAGCCTTGCTGTTACTTCAGTAAGTATTCTCATTAAGTTCAGCAGGATTTGACCCAACTTGATGAATTTTCTAGAGCAAACCCTAACTTTTTCAGCACATTCTGACATATTTGCTTCTATAAAGTCCCATTTCTATCTAGGTAACAATATTATGTGCAGTTTGCAACTGTGCTTTGATCTTTTACACTGCAACAAGCTAAAATATAATGGATTATTTTCAAAGTCCTGATTTTGACAGGCCTCCAAATTATTTCACTCTCCAGCATGGAACATCTTGAGTCACACTGGAAGTGTATGTATATCATGAAGGGTTGTGAGAAGGGTCCATGGCTGGCTTCCTGAGTTGTGGTTGGAGAGAGCTGGGAAGCAGCATCTGTCACCATCTAATCAGAGGATGAAGGGATCAGGCCAGTGGCTGCATCCAGCACAGAAAGTTATAGAATGGGGAAAAAGAAAGGTGTTATGCTAAAAGACTTGCAATGCAAGCCCAGTTGCAGGATGGCATTACATGGGATTTATTTGTGTAGACCTCATGATGAGATCTGATATTTAGTGAGTTGGATTTGCCAGGTCTGTGTTGAGCTCATGGACAAAATGATTATTTGCATTATGTTCCTCTCCCACTAATTTATTTGTATACATAAAAAAAAAAAAAACTTCCCACTTATTTCTGTTCCAGTATGTGAAACACTACAGGGAGGCGATGTTGTGTTGGGGCCTATGTCTGCCACATTCTGTCCTATAATGGGGTTGAGCCTGAGGTATTGGGTCACAGCTGGGAAAGGTGCCCATAGTTTTGCAGAGTTCTACAACCTCCTCTTCACACTCTGAGCACTGGCACAACTCATTCAGCAGAGTGGCTGTGCTTGGGTTGCATGGCTGTGTGTTCTCCTGGGTTTCCATTTCCACCATGACTTTGTGTTCATATTTTTTCCAAGTATGGAAAATTAGGGTTTCCTGATCATTAGTTGGTGGAAATGTGATCAAAGGGAGTTTTGGGATCGTATAACAGAGCAAAGGAGATTCTTGGGTGCTGCCAAATGACCAGGGGGCAAGAAATACATCAGATATTCAGATTAGAAAACTCATGTTGAAAAGGGTAAGAGTAGAGGCAGCATTCGTTGTTAGTTGTAGTTTTTGTTGCTTTTTTCGCAAATTCCAGGGAAAAAAAGTTGCTGTGATTTCATGCTCATAAAGTCTAAAAGCGGTGGGGGACACAATTAACAGATCACTGCAATTTGTGAGGTGAAACAAGATTAATTTGACTCATGGGTTTTAATAGCCCAAAGATATTTTTATGTCATCCTTTCTTGTGCTTGTGATATTTGATAATAGCTACACAGAATGAAATAAAGTGCGGTAAATTCTCTGCCAGTGCAGGAATTGCTAGAGGAAGTCTCTGGGAGAGAAGAGTGTAACAGCACAGAAACAAAGGGCAAACAATGCCAAGGGCAAGTAACTCCAGTAGAGAACTTGAGCATGTGGTGTTTAATATAAAGCATTGTATGTAGAGGAGCTGCTGGATAGAATGAGGAATATCAAGATGGATCTGAACAAAGCCCAGAAATGAAATCTGTTCCTATTTCTCTGTGGTCTTATTTACAACATAAAGTCAGATCATCAACTGATGTAAAGTGGTTTATGACCTAATAGTATTAATACAATTGGGACAGCTGAGCACCGTTAGGAATCTGTCCACTAAAGCATACATCCATCCTGTTAAAACAAGACTGAATTCCCGTTGTTCCATTAAGCTAGCCCGAGCACCATGCATCATCCAAATCGTGAGCAGTGACTAAGCAATGTCATGTTTTAATGAATATTCAAACATAGGTACATCAATTTATTTCTTGGCTTTTTAATTTTTCTAATGCTTTTTCAAGGTCTGTGCTTTTGGGAGGGGAAGGGAGACGTTTGCTCTTAGAGGAAAAAAAGGCACATTGCCATTTTATTTCTTAGCAGAGGTTCATAATGCGATTACCAAAATGTGAATAATAATCAAATAATGTGGAGGCTTATTCCCTATGGATAGCAAAAATAAATTTCAGTCAAATGTTTCCAGCAGAAATCTCAAATTTGTCATGCAAAGTACTTCTCTGCATTCAAACATAATGTATTTATGTGAGTCAGAAACATCAAACATTGGGATAAATAGCCAGATTATAAGTACAGTCTGCTTATGAAATGATTGGAATAGAAGTGCAATTAATGAAACTGGCGGAATGGCTATGAAGCAGTGTTAATGTCTTGAGATTTAAAGAAAGCATCCCTATCTGCTTTACAATATGGGTGGAAGAGACACTTAGAGACTGCTTCCCCTTCTCCCCTGTTAACAATCTTTGACTACTTTTTCATTCTTTGTGACTTACATTTGTGCCAGAAGATAATTAGGATAAATTTTTGCAAACTTCTCCTGGGCTCATATTTAAAATGGAACTGAGACCTGGGGGAGAAAATTAAGAAGATGGGCAACATCATCAATACTTTACTTCTACCTCAAAGGCAGTGTAACACTACATACTTCTACCAAAGCAACAAAAGAAAAAGAGTAGGGAAGGATGCTATGTGCCTATGTCTGACAAAAGTACTGCCACAAACTCCTTATGCTAGCTTTCCCAATTCTACTGACTAGTCAGAAGTGGTCTCAAAGTTGCTCCAGGTCTTACTTGCCCACAGAGGAGCTGGTCAAGCAGTGGTAGCTTCTGCCTCCTCACTTGCTTCCTTTGCATCCTCAAAAGGGAATGGATATAATCTGAGATACCTGGGTTGGATATATAGATGTTTGTGAGATTTCAGATGGAAATGGCATAAAGTGTATGAATGGGCAGGTTTTAATAATTGTCTGTGTCCTGTGTATTTTTGGGGCTGAAGGGTGCATGTTTGGGAAAGAGAACGGGAGTGAGCATCAACTGTGAGTTATATGAGCCTTCTCTATGGGTCTGTGTGCATGTGGTTCTTTGCGAGGAAGATTTTGTGGAGGTGCGCATCAGCAGTCTGTCGTCAGTGGATTGTTCAGTTGATTTTGTCAGTTTTCTGTGTCCATCAGATAGTGGTGATGGAATAAAACATTTGAATTTTGTAAGGACCTTGGAAGGCATGCTCAAGTAGAGGCTGCTGAGTGTAGCACGAGGCTCAGTGAGCAGTGTCTGATGGCAGCAGCTGACATTGCCTTTAAGCAGTGAGAAGTGCTGCGATTCAGCTCCCCCTTGCCAGGACTGCAGACACTATCTTTCTAATGAATTTGTTGTGGCCGTTCTTACTGCTTCTTTTTCTTTGCTCATTTTAATTTTTAGTGTCTCAGTGTGACTTGACTAGCAGTAGCAGAAATCTTTGGATTTACCATACTGTACTGTTATGTTGCAGGTAAATTATAACACCCTGCTCCAAATAAATGTGGCGATATAAGCCAGTATTCAGATGTAATTGAGCTTGCTCAATGCCAAGATATCACAATACTTTGAATATGTTATTACTTGTTTCAGTAAGTGAATGTACAAATAACAAACCTCAGGCTGGTTTTAGTGAGCTGGTTCAGGTGAAACCCAGGTCTGGAAGACCGGTGCTTAGTACTGAGTTTAGGGCATATGACAGTGAAAGAAGAAAGGTAAAAGTGGGGTTAGGACATTGGTATGATAATTGTGAAGCTGTACAGGATTTATTACAACTTACATAGGCTTGGAGCTAGTGTTGTGTAAGCCCAGTTTTCCATGGATCTTTATGAGAAGGGTTTTACCAGGAAATAGATGTGTTACTCTGTCCACCAAAAGGGAGGATTCCTCTATAAAGGAAGTAACTTTATTAGTCTCAGATTTTTGTATTCTTGGCTTTAACTGATCTGAGTTTTCCTCCAGAAAAGCCTTTTTTCCCCTTTAACTCACCAGTAATGATCCAAGGTATCCAAGCGCTGAAAGTATCCAAGGTTTCTCTGGGCACTGAAGCTATTCTTCCAGGAAAGGTGGAAAATCCGACTGTGTGATTTGTTATGAGGTGGTATCTTACACAGAAGATTTCCTTCTTCCAGTAAGTCTGTAAGAAATCCTTATGTGCCCACATAGGAGCCTCTTTCCTATTTGATGAGCCTGGTAGATCACAGCTAGAAGGAAATGTTGACAGCTGTCTTCCTTGTCACCCCAGCAGTGCCCATGGTGTTTGTGATAAGGCACGTTCCCAAGGAATTGGGTTGATCTTTGCTCAGCTGTTCTTAAATCCAGAAAGTGATTTTCTTTCTGTTTGTGTGATGTGGCCAACTGAGAGTCTACCAAATCTCAGAAAGGTAACTCTAGAAACACCTAAATCTTCTTGAAAGCTTCTTGATGATATTGATATAGCCTAACATCACTTACAGATGTTATTGGTCAGAAATGTGTTTGCTAAACAAATTATTCTGATTTTCAGTTTTAATGAAATTTAAACATTTTATGGAAATGTGCAATTTTTGAGGTTTTTTTTTTTAAGAAAAGTCATTGTGTCTTGTAGCTACAAAATGTAGAATATTTTGATTTATCTGGTTATAGGATATTAGTTTTCGTACATCTTGTTAAATGCTGTCAAAATTGAATTAGCGAGATGTGTTTTTTTACTAACTTTGAATGTTTACAGGAATCAGAGCAAACCAACACGGTGAATTTTTGAGTTATGCCATGTCACTCAGGATGTAGTTGGTTTTTTCCAGCCAGTCAGACCTGACCTGTCCTGGTGCCCAGGGTTACAGCTACACAAATGCAGGACTTCACATTTGTCTTTGTTGAGCTTCATGAGGTTCCTCTTTCCCGTTTTCCAGCCTGTCAAGGTCCCTCTGGATGGCAGCACAATCATGTGTTGTATCATCTGCAAATTTGTTGAGTGTGCATGCTGTCTCATTATCCAGGTCATTAATGGAGTTGTTAGACAGCAAAGGGCTCAGTATCAACACCTGGGGTACACCACTGGTAACTAGCTTCCAGCTGGACTTTGTGCCATTGATCACAACCCTCTAAGCCTGGCAGTTAAGCCAGTTTTCAGTCCACCTCATTGTCCACTTATCTAGCCCATACTTCATTAGCCTGTGTGTGAGGATGTTATAGGACGCTGTCAAAAACCTTACTGAAGTCCAGGTAAACATCATCCACTGCTCTCCCCTCATTCACTGATCCAGTCATCTCATTGGAGAAGGCTATGAGGTTGGTTAAGCATGATTTCCTCTTTGCTGATCCATGCTGAATACTCCTGATGACCTTCTTGTCCTTCCTGAGTGTGGAAATGGTTTCCAGGCTCATTTGCTCTATCACCGTCCCAAGGACTGAGGTGAGGCTGACCAGCCTGTAATTCCTGTTGTCCTCCTTGTTGCCCCTCTTGAAGATAGGAGTGACATTTGCTTCCTCTAGTCTTGGGGCTCTTTTCCCAGTCAGCATGATCTTTCAAAGATTATCAGGACTGGCCTTGCAAGTGACATAAGCCAGCTCCCTCAGCACTCATGTGTGCATCCTGTCAGGGCCTTCTTTATGCCCAGTTTATTTTAAGGTTCCCTAACTTGATCGTGCTCCACTGATGGTCTAAGTCTTCCTCGGACTAGGCTTTCCTTCTGGTCTTAGGGCCAGGGATTCCTGAAGGCAAGGCTCACCAGTAAAGATTGAGACAGAAAAGATGTTGAGAACTTAAGCCTTTTTTGTGTCCTTCCTCACCAGGGCAAGGGAAGAAAACTGAGCCTGTAAGCTTTTTATGGGCACAGTGAAAAAAAAAAAAAAGAAAAAATTAAAAAAAAAGGTTATTGAAACTAATCTTGACTATTTAGGGTTTAGCCCTTCCTGAAAAAAAATTATCAAGGATTTAATAGAAAGTAAAAGCTTTTCCATTATATTTTTAACCATGTGATAGCAACTAGAAGAGAGTTATGAGCTGGATACAGAATCCTATATGAAAGCAAAAAAAGCCCCCAACCCCTAAAAGGGAAAAATTATGTGCTAAACTATCTGGACTTTCACAGTAATTGCTAGGCAGCCCAATGGATTTTATTTTATCAGGCTTTTCTATAAAGAGTCTCTTACAAGAATATAACTCTTAATGACATTTAACACATTATTTCCAGAATTGAGGTCTTAATGGAGTTTTTACTTGCAAGCATTTTAAGAGGGTGGTGTTGATGCAGTGATTTTGTAAGCAGAATATCTTCATTTTAGAAAACATGTGTTAAACCTTTTTCTGGAAAATATACCTGTTCATACATCAAACTAAAAATTCATTATGTACTTCATAATAAAAGGGGAAAAGGAGCTGTCTGTGGACAGTGGGCTTTGCTCAGACTGACTCATATATATGATAAAATGGACATGACTGCAAAGTGTCAAGGTATCTACATAAATATACATTAAATTTACAAATTCTTTTTCAAAAAGTGCCTTGCCAAAAGCAGTCCAACATATCTTCACGAAACAAGTGCTTTCATCTTTGTTATTGTTTTTAATGTTTTCCTCAGCAAACAATACTTACAAATGTATGTTTTATGTATTGATCCTTACCAGAAGGAGAGTTTTAAATCAATGCTAATTTTGAATTGACAAGTCACTGAAGAGAAGCATAATTATAAGATTTTAGTAATCAATGGGTTTTTTTGTGTTCCGCTAACATCACAGAGTAGGCTTTTCTTTATGGGATTTTTTGATGGAACAGCAGTTCCTGGCAGACAAACAACATTAGCAGTGCATACTTTGTTCTCTTTATATATAATGTGTGCAGCATTCCAGGTGTATTTATCCATTTGGTATATTCAGTGAGCTACATATTAATTAAAAGAACATTCAGTAATTTTAAAAATAGTATTAAATTATACATCTCTGGAATTTTTGAGTAGTAAAAATATTTTCAAGTGAACTGATGAAGGCATCTCCACCTCAAGTTTTTTATAAAGGGATAAAATCCCTTGAAAGTGGGGAATGTTATAATTGTTACTGAAAGCCTGGGCAAAACTTTTTCAGGGCTTTGCAGCTTGTGGAACACTTGTTCTTCTCATGTTTTTGAACATAATAATTGATACGTATTTTGACTGATGGGGTTAAAATGGTAGTCAGTGTGATGTTACAAGCCTTTTAACCAGAATTCTTTTTAATCTTCAAAATGTTAATGTTTTAAAGTTTTTTAAAGTTATTTAAAGTTTTTGGCTGAAAACTCAATTACTTAGTTTCATGTTAATAAATCCAGTTGTCATTTAAGTAGTGTCAAATTTCAGCATTTTCAGTTACAACTACAAATTATTAAGAATAATAAAATGGGAAAAAATATTTATAACGTTTGCAGAGCAGAGGTAATTTTCTGTGAGGCTCTAGAGACAGGACATCGTGTACCTCTTGTGGTTCTGCCTCACAGTTACAGCAGAAGCTGAGTTAATTAAGTCATTCACTCAGATCCTGAAGATGGGATCACCGTCATCCAAGAGGGAGCCCTCTTTGGGGGCTACAACAGCATCAAGAAGGCAGCCCTTCAGCCATTTCGAGGTACTTCTCTTCAGACATCCCTGGCATATGGCTTGGAGTTCATGTTGTGCCTTGGATGGGAGGCTGTAAGCCTAGTTAAACAGTAGTTGTTGACTTGCATCTTCTGTAATAGGCATAACACCATTTGGTACTTAGTTGTGGTCTAGCATCAAACAGCTCTCTTCAGCTGAAGATCTGAGGCACTGCTCAAAGAATAATTACGTTCATTTGTGACAAGCCAGGGACTGGCTGACAGAACAAGTAGCATTAGTGAGGGTGGAGACTGCCAGCATCAATAATGATTATATATGCCTCTTCTGCCTGTGATGGGCTGCCAGCTTGTAAGTGCTGAACAATTGAGTGACCTTGGACAAACCCTTCCCATTAATGATACAGCGTTGTTTTAATATGAAAGTGACAAGAAGGAAAAGATCACAGTGTATCTTTCTTTCATGCAATCCCTCATCTCCAAAACGGATGCATCTCATGAGAGTTTAATCATTCGTTTCATATGCAAAGCCTCTTTCTCTGGTATTAAGAACATCTTCATTTCAAAGCTTAGAAAAGTTAAAGAAGACTGAAGGCTGGAGGGGAGGAGGAAAGATAGTTCTTATACCTGACAGTAGCTGTCACCTGCTTAGAGATAATAAAAATATCCTCTGAAATTTAAAAGTGTGCTTTTATCTCAGCTTAGATACCTGCAAACCTTTTTTATTTGAATCCTTTTTTGGGGACCGCTGAGTTAATTGGGCTAAATTGCCTGTTCTATTAAAGAAAAATAATAGAATATTGGCAAAATATTTGTGGTAAAAATATGAACCAGAGCTAACCTTTTTTGCATAGTTTTGGGAGGTTTCTTTTACTCTTAAGTGTGGACCGGCTGCAACAGTGTTTGAATAAAACCTTTCTAAGCAGAAGAACAAATTGTAGGATTGACAACACTGTCTGAAGAAAGTTAGCTGCAAAATATAAGCTACCCCATGAATCTGCGGGGGGAACCTATGTAAAGCTACTCAGAGCCCCTAAGCTCTCATTCTCAGTATTCCTTCAAAACTCTGACAAATGTCACAGCTTTAGTATAATTTTTTAAAAGCTCTTTCCTCTTTTCCTCATAAATGTTTGATTTATCTTTTCAGCATTGCTCCTCTGTTTGCTAGTCAACACAAGAAAAGCATTCCTTTAGACAGTCTGTGGAACACTGGCTACATCTTCAGCTCTTCTCCCTCTTTTTGTAACACTGTGCCTTCTGAATGTTTTTTTTTAAACTAGGAAACTATGGTAGTTTCCAGCTCCCAATCCTAGAAAAGCACCAAAGTTCGGTGTTTGTCACTGCCCAAGTATGAGAGAGTGCCATCTTGAATAGGAAATCATGCTACCAATGGCATTTAGAAGTGCAAAGTATCACCTACAGATCTAGTAGGTTCCAAAAAGAACTGGACCTTTTTTCTGGTCATCAGCATATTCTTCTGGTGAGATGTTTCTGATAACTGAAGCCAAGCAAGTTGAACTTTTTCAGTGGAGTACAGCAGCTATGCGACTCGGCTGCGAAGAATCATAGAAACATAGAATCATAGAATGGTTTGGTTTGGAAGGGACCTTAGAGATCATCGAGTTCCAGCCCCCCTGCCATGGGCAGGGACACCCTCCACTAGCCCAGGTTGCCCAAAGCCTCATCCAGCCTGGCCTTGAACCCCTCCAGGGATGGGGCATCCACAGCTTCCCTGGGCAACCTGTTCCAGTGTCTCACCACCCTCACAGTGAAAAATTTCTTCCTTGTATCTAGTCTAAATCTGCCCTCTTCCACTTTAAATCCATTACCCCTCATCCATGCCCTTGTAAAAAGTCCCTCCCCATCTCTCCTGTAGCCCCCTTCAGGTACTGGAAGGCTGCTATAAGGTCCCCCCAGAGCCTTCTCTTCTCCAGGCTGAACAACCCCAATTCTCTCAGCCTGTCCTCACATGGGAGGTGTTCCAGCCCTCTGATCATCTTTGTGCTCCTTCTCTGGACCCACTCCAACAGCTCGACATCCCTCCTGCATTGGGGAGCCCAGAGCTGGATGCAGTACTCCCGGTGGGGTCTCACAAAAGCAGAGTAGAGGGGCAGAATCACCTCCCTCAACCTGCTGGCCATGCTTCTCTTGATGCAGCCCAGGAAACTTGGCTACTGCTGTCTAACGTTATTTTATGAAAGGATTTTACCACTCTTGTTTTGAGCACCTTATAAGAAGAGGGTTTTTGTAGTGAAAAGCTGCATTCTTATATTTGTTCATGGTGATGAGTATTAGTTTTAGGCATTGAATGCCTTTGATTTCAGGAACAGTTTAACATATGTATAGCCACACAAAGAGCAGACAAGAA